>JAYKAV010003103.1:81621-152446 GCA_035582835.1 Phoebastria nigripes
CAGTTCTTTCTATTTTTCCTTTTCTTTTTTTTTTTTTTTTTCCTTCATTCTGCAAACTCATTCCTTCTTTGGCATTTGTTGAGCACAATTATTGCTGGTGAACTGAAAGGACTAACTGGTGAATCTGAGCTCCACTTCCCATTTTATTGATTGTGAARAAAAGTTCAAATGGCTATTCAGCTGCCAAAAAAAAATCTCTTTTGTTGACTATAGTTTGCTAGCACAATAAATTATAAATAATGTGAGCTTGCTACTGAACTTGAAAGGAATTTAGTGTGAAAATACACTGCATTTGTAGTTGGAGAAAATACCCCTTTGAAATGAGGCTGAGTGAAAGATTGTAAAGTGAGATGACTGTAGTTTCCAGTGGTTCACTCTTCTGCAAGAGGACATGCACCTAAATTAGGACACAATTTTATTTACTCATCTGGGAACCATTTGGCAAAAAATATTTTGCAGGTCATCATTTGTTGTTTCCTTCTTTCTACCTAGTGAATGGCTGTTATTACCTTTTGTGACCCGTAGCAGCAGGTGCCTAGCTTTGCTTTGACCTCATTGCCTTTTCCTCCTGTCAGGGTTAAAAGTTCAGTGAAGAAGGTAGTCACTTCGCTGTAAACATTAATACTAAGTTGCCAGGTTCTCTGGTGTGAAAACAATGTTCCTTCCCTGATACACCAGACACTTACAAAGAACATGTCATCTGCCACAAGTTGGCACTAGTGACTAGCTTGACTGGTTTCCTTTGCATGGGTTCCTATGTAAAAACAGTTACTTTCCTAACACAAGTTTAAAAACTGTATCAACTCTCAGGTAAGGAAATGTGTCCACCCTCCCTAAAATTTTATGTATAAAAGAGTTTTGATGGACAACTACCAATCTTGATTGGAGACAGTTGGGGTTGTTCAGCCTGGAGAAGAGAAGGTTCCGGGGAGACCTTATTGTGGCCTTTTAATGTATAAAGGGGGCTTAGAAGACAGATGGAGAGAGACTTTTTACCAGGGGCTGTAGCGACAGAACACGGGACAACAGTTTTAAACTGGAAGAGGGTAGGTTTAGATTGGACATAAGGAAGAAATTTTTTACGAGGAGTGTGGTGAGACACTGGAATAAGTTACCCAGAGAAGTTGTGGATGCCCATCATTGGAAGTGTTCACAGTCAGGTTGGATGGGGCTTCGAGCACCCTGATCTAGTGAAAGATGTCCCTGCCCATGGCAGGGCGGATTGGACTAGGTGATCTTCAAAGGTCCTTTCCAACCCAAACCATTCTGTCATTCTGTGGTTCTGTGATTCTATCACTAGCCTTTTGGCTTGCCACTGCCTTCAATCATGGCCAGTTCTGCTTCTGCATAATTTCAACCAGCTTACAGTTTTCTTCAGTGACCTAAAACTTATGCCTTAATAATTGAATTTCTTCTTTTATGAAACTCCAGATAGTAATTTTTCTTTCTTTCTTGTCATGCCAACCCATATTTAACCTGATACTAAGCACCAGTTCTGACTCACTGGGCCCTGTACACAATTCTCATTCAAATGGACTCTCCAGCAAGAGCTTTACCTGTATCTTGCATGAATTTAAATGACGGTGACCGATGAACTGCAAGCCTTCAGTCTAACTAGGTTTTTGACTCTCAGTCTTTCCTATTCATTTAATTCAGGTACCCACAGATTTACTTATCCCATGGGTTTGCCCAGCTGAAATGGCCTTGTAGTTTTCCTGAAGGCGATTCCACTTTGTATATCTTACTCTACTCTTTTAAGAAGTGCCTACATTAAAATACCTGTGACCATCTTGACATGAATAAATAATGTTTGAACTGCTTCCTTCATGAGTGATGTAACATTATTTAAACTTGAATGTAATTTACTGAAACTACATGTATTTACACTAAGGGAACAAATTTATTTCCCCAAAATAATTACCTATTACTGTCTATGTGTTTTGGGAAAATTAGAGTCTGAGAAATAAATTTTGTTTTGGATCAAATCAGGCACTCCTGAAAATGACATCAGTATAATCTAAATGAGTTATCCACAGACCAGTTTAAACTGTAAGGGCTTTTAAGATTCTGAGCTGCAGGTTTTGCTTTATAGCAAGTTATTATACAGTAAGTGCACAAGAGACAACATGATATGATTTCAAAGACTAATCTTGGCAGATCCTCAGCATTCAGATTACTTGTTCTGCATGCAACAGAACATGTAGTTTGCTATGCAATACTTTTGTTGGTGAATTGTCTTTCATTTTATTGAAAATATGCATATACATACACTCAAATAAGTTTTGAAAATGAACACATACAAAAAATGGACTGCTGCACCAACTGAATCATAGGGTAAGCTAATAAATAATAATAATAAAAAAGTTGGTTCAAATGAATGACAATAGCAGCCTTGCAAGACATAACACTCCTAACTTATTTTATTCTGTATATAAATGAAATGTTTTAAACATTCAATTAGTTCTAACCATATGTCATTATATCAGAATACAGCAGACATACAAATGTGATACACACATACATGAACTATAGTGCATATTACAGCAATGTAGACATAGAAATAGGGGTTGTATTATCAGCTATTGTATTGAGGATAATAAAACTGCTCATTCCATTAAAATCTACACAACAAGACACACCTTCAAGAACATATTATGGTAGGTGTTTTAAAATTAGTCATCTTAGGGTGATGCTTAATTATTACATATCTAAAATTAATTATGAAATATCTCAGCCATCAGAACAGACAGCCAATCAATTTTTGCTTTTCTGTTTTATAGTTAAACACTTATTTTCAACTGTACATGCTATTAGAGATTTAAAAAAACCAAAATGTAAAAGCTACAGACTACTCTCTTTTGAAGTAAATGGTGCTAAATAGTTGTGTATATCTTTAGATGTTTTGTACCCATAAGACAAATGTTTCTAAACACAGGAAGATTCTTTTAAGTAATGTCAGTAGTTTTAAATGTTTTTATTAACCCACCACCACCTATATTGTGTTAAAATAATAGCCAAAAATAGTTAACAGCAAATCAAACAATAGAACCACTATACCTGTATTTCTATTATAGACATATTTGATCAGGTAACAACCCAGATAGGGTGTGTTATCATGAGCTCAAATTTAATTCATTCTACAGAGCATACATATCAAATAAATAATAATTCATCCAGATTGTCAGATGGTTCAATTAGTAATATTCAAAACATTTATAGTTTTTAAATACCATGTCAACATAGGGCAATTTGCACAAAGGAAATCACAAATCTTGTTATAATTTAAAAGAAGAATTTCCTTAGATTACTTGTAGTCGTCTAAATGAAAATAACAAATTTAATTTAAGTAAATGAAAATAATGAAGTCTGATATTATTTTGCAAAATTCTTCTGTAAAGGATTTAGACCTCAACTACTGAACTGTGTCTCTTGAGCCACATCACTAAAAATGGGATGATGGCCCAGTTAGATAGTTTTCTTTTAATTATTTTCAAAATTTTATAACAACTTTGAAGACAAAGAAATGTCTAACAGATTCCACAAATCTTCTGCCTCACAGCACATTCTTTTCTCAAAATATGTTAAGATAATGACAATTACAGTGCCCTACATACAGGTAACACATTTTCTACCCAACAATTCTCTGAGTAATTTTAGTGGAATAATAGTGGAATAATAAACACCCTCTGTACCCATCTCTTAGCCCTTGGCTTATAGCATGGAGCCCCTCAAATTATTTTAGTGTCCAAATACAACATGTTGCTGTATTATATTTCATATTTTAGAGCTTTTCAAATCTGTCTTAATTCAATCTTGATTTTTAATTATAGCAAGATAATTTTTTTCCATATGTTCTACAGCAGTTTCTAATTTCTTCATCTTCAGAAAAGATATCCAATTTCAGTTTCATTGTTTAAATAAGCTGATACATAGTACTTAATGTAACAATTTCTTCTCCAGCTGCCAAAGAAGCCAGACCTGTAAAGAGATAGGATAGAGGCAAGAAAATGGGATAAATGACCTGAGAGATGAGGCCATATTTAAAGATTTGGTACTTTCTTTGCTTACTTTACTTTACTTTCTAGAACATGATCAAAATATTTCTGTGAAAAAATAAGGAAACTAATTTTTCAAAGACATTAATGGAATTTTAGAGGCAGAGTGTGCCAGAAGCAGCCATATCTTCCGTTTGATCTTTATTAACTGAAAAAATAGACAAACTTTTGGTCCAAATCGCTTCATCAGCCAATGCAATGTAGTTTCTGTAGGGAAAAAAAAAACACCACCACCAACAACAAAAAAAAACCAAACACCTTTTTTTAAAATGAGAAAATTAAGCCAGCTCTGTTGTATTATTTATTCATAAGTTAACAAAGGATGTGAAACTATTCTTGTGAATGTTACTGATGCCTGCCTTTGTATTGCCACCTCTAGATCAGAGGAACTTCCTTCCTCATGGTCAGAATAATACAAAAGAAAGAAAGAAGATGTGTGAGCACACCTGGAGAGCAATCGGCAACCAAGCTTTAGCCATCTGAAATGGCTAAAATATGGCTGAACTTCTTTCAGATTGGGAAGAGGCAAAGCAGATGGCAAGGCAAGAAGAGTGTAAAGAGCATTTGAGGAGGAGAGGTTAGAAACAAGGGCTAAGATGAAGATGGAGTTTTTTTATTATTATTATTTTTAACGTAATGCTGAGGTGTTAGAGTATGATCAAAGAAGGATATAAAGGTGAAGAACATTTGAGGTTTACTGATTAGATGGAAGAAATTACACAGTCAAAGCAACAATAGAAAACTTATAGCATCATAAGATTTAATGTTTCTGAAAGCTCAATAAAAGGAGCCCAACATTTCTCAAGGACAAATAGGCAGTATTCCAGGTACATGTAAACCACAAAGACAACCTTCTCTTTCCTAGAGACAAATTCTGAAGGTGAGTCAATGTCTTTCTGTTGACTGTGAGGTTCTGGAGAAAGTCCCAAAGTAAATTAAAGAACAGTTTTGGTTTTTTTTTCCCCCCTCCCATTTTTTCCTTAAAACTTATAAATTGAAAATTTTTAACTCTCTGCCAGTTCTAGACATTTCTCTGGAATATAAACATCTGTCACTGCCAGAATATTTAAAAATGTAACTTGGATAAAATGGAAAATAGAACTAGATGATATATAACACAGTTTTTTCAAGGTCACATTAGTAGTAAAGAGATTCAGGGAAATTCTGGAACTCGCCCTGCAGAAACCTGAGACAGGAACATAAGGATTCAAACAGTAACTCCTGAGAAGGCCACTGTGACATGAAAATAGGAATAGGATCTCATTCCTGGGCTTTTCTCAAACAGAACTTCTTGCTTTCAGCAGAAAGTCTAATGTTTTAGGAGAACCAAACCTGCTATAGCTCCTACTGATGGTCCCTTTGAAATCGTGAGAGAGCACAGATCCCATTGACATCTTCATTTTTAAAAATGTCTGGGAGTATTCATCATGTCTCTTCAGGCTCTACATATTTTGCCAAATGCTTGACTTCAAAAACAAATATTATCTGGATATGGACTAAGTAAGAGCTGCAGGATTTGGCATATAATGAAAGATTAATGATGCATTTAAAGTGAAGAATATATCAAATAATACATTTTTACTTAAATTTCTGCCTAAAAGTAAAACTGTGAAATTTTCAGATATGTTTCATTTGGGTCACACTGTCTGCAAATCCATTTGACACATTATAGCCCAAGGACAAAAGCAAGCAGGTAGGAAATGATGGACAAGCCTTTTCCTTCTGATAGTGCCCATGTTTGCTGTTATAGAAAACACCAAATCTCAACCATCTTTGTAATTAAGTCAGTCTTTTTTTCTTACTCCTCAACTAGTTCTTCCATTCTTCTGCCCTACATTGAGGTATATAAAGCTTACAGGTCTGTACCTCAGCCAGTTATCCTTTTTGAGATAGTAGATTGAAACAAGCTACGGATGATTCATTGGCCTCTTTAAAATGCCTAAGGGGAGATGATTTGGCTTTGTAGATACTGATCATTCTCCACAGACTATGAAAAAGCCTGGAGTGATTAGCTCAAACACACATGCCTAGTCAGATGGCTAGAAACCAGGACAGATTAATCCTACCCTTATTTGCTGGCAGCTGCCAGAAGTCTTAACATCTATATAGCTCAGTGAATAATTTCAGATAGGGAATGCATTCAGTTAACTTCATCTGCCTCTCATTTCTAATCATAAGCAGTTTTTTATGTTCTACTCTTTCAAAAAAAGAGAGTAATTTATAAAGTATTCTTTAGTCTCTATATATGCAGTATAACTTTCCAGTGTACAAAGCTGAGATGTATGGGTTAATTTTCACTGGACATTAAGGTCACAGTATTTTTTTCTTTCCTGACAGGATAAGCATAAGTGTTAAAGTCAGTTTGTGGTACTGACTTAACAATTTCCTCCCAAATTCAGGTGKTTTTTTTTCCATTCATTTTCTGGATGTAAACTAATTCTGCAGAATACCCTTTGAAGACAAAGAAAAATAAGGAAAGCTCAGCTGAAACACATTCAGAGTCGTTAACTGTTTATGAATGTATGGAACATTCTGTCATTTGCACTAGAAAGGAGGAAGGGAGCCATTACATTTCAAAGAATTTCACCACTGTGATTATTCCTACCATTTTTTAATCATTCAATAATTTGATTTCGTCATTACCAAGCACTAGTGCCCAAGGTAGCCTGTGTAAGTTATCTTTCAGTTAAATTTTTTGCTTTTTGACTCTCTGTCTTATAAGTATTATGCTAGTACACTGTCTGGAAATATATATATATATAAATATATATATTCCCCTCCCTGGTTCTTGTTTTCTCATGCTTCTCTATGTTTTATTCACTTTTGCTGCCTGTTGAAATATTAGAAAAACTCCCCCAAATAATTCCACAGGTTAGTTGAGCTCATTTTCATGAAACTGAGGTCTTTCACACCAGTTGAGAATTTGGCCACTTGCCATATAATTTAATAGAACAATTTTGATTGATGTCCATTTTAGATCTTGCCCCAGATATTTTCTTGTACATAATTCTTTTAGTAGATAAATCATTTTCACTGGAGTAATAAAATATATTTAGGAATACTATTAAGTAAATGAACTAATGCTGCACAACCTAAAGTAAGAGGTCAAGTAAGTGGCACTATTTAGCTTGGCAAAATATATATCAATCTCAAAATTAAATTAGAAATTGGGAATATGTTATGCACGTATAACCATTTATGTTATACTACACTGGTTTCATTCATTTTTGAAGGAAAACACACATTTCATTGACCAAAATTCTTTGTATAGAATTTATCTCAAGAGCCTATTTGACTGCTTTTATTTGCTAATGAAATATTAGTATTGAACTCTTGTGTATTTTAAGTGTCTTATGTGGTTATTGTTGTCAGCATCAACTTTATTTCTGAGGGCTGATGCTGTGATATTGCATTCCTTATTTCCCCTGGTGTTTTGATAAATGTTAAGGGAGTACTGCAGAAAGGAAGTGCAATTATTGCTCAGGAAGAAAAAGTGACTATGTAGATGGTCAATATATTTATACCGTACTGTAAGTCAGCAGCATTTGTGGGTCAAAGATCAACTCAGTGACATACCTGTACAGAATTGCTTGAAAGCCTCTGCAATTATACTTTGTTTCATTTCAGGCTTTTACCATTTGAAACACTTGAAGTGACTAGTCACTTTGATTTGTTTTTTTGTGTGGGTTTTTTTTTTTTTTAAATTTATTTTTTATTATTTGTACTATTACTGACACTTTCCATGGATAGAGGCAACTTTATTTAAAGTGCTCAATGAGCACTTCTAATCAACTCTAAAAGTGAGAATAAGACAAATGTAGGGCTTGAAAGGACATGAGAAACCACTCACTATTCAGTCCAATTCTGTATTGAAATGGGATCAGGTGCACTGATGTTGTCTCTGACAAGAGTCTGTCTAACTTGTTCTGAAAAGCCTCCAATGAAAGGGATTCTACAGTGTCCCTAAGAACATTGTTCCAGTGCTTTACAATACCCATATGGCAGTAAAAATGTCATCACTGAAAAGGATATAGAACATGAAAGCTCTTTCAAGGGGCAGAGTAACTTTGCCCAGTGGATACTTAATAGTTTAAGCCATAAAGTGAAAAGAAAAAACAAAACAAAACAAAACAAAACAAAAAAAAACAAAAAACCACCTACCACCCTTATTGAAATGAAATATAAAAAGAAGTATACAACAAAATGTAACTCTGCAGGAGACAACTTGGCAAGGAAGACAAGATAAATATATGCAATTGTACTTTATTTGACCAGAAATAGTGAAGTCAAGTTCTTAGAACTAATTTTTCATCTGAAATATCATCCTTACAACTGCAGAGTGCCCCTTAAAAGCAGAGGCACTGATTCAGTGTTGAATCAGAGGGGAAAATATTRCCTACTAAATCACTAGTACTATTTCTTGTACCATCTAGCTTTTTCTTGGAAGCTTTCCACTTGAGCTGACCTCAACCTTTCTAAGCAACTAAGAACAGTCAGGATCACAGTAAAAGCCAATGTAAGTAGAGGCCTTGTGAATATAAATTCACAGAAATTGCAGTAATTAACTACAATTAACTATTTGTTAACGATTACCAATATTGTATTCTGTTAACAGCAAAAATGTTTGAAGATGATTGTGTTATGTCATTCACATACTGCTGGGAATTTGAGGTAAAATTCAAAATCGGTGTAGAACAACTGTCCTTCTTACACCTTTTTTAGACAGGTGTGATACACATAATTGAAGACAATGACAGGTGACTTACTAGCTGGCCTGGAGATTTTGGAACAGATCCAGGAAGACTATGGTGGTGTCTAAAATAAGCAAGGCTGAAATTTTGTTGCCTAAATTTAAGGAGGTCATCCAAACTATCTAAGTTATAGTGTCTTTGGGAAATGTTAAATATTTGGAAAAATGCCCTGAATTTGAAGATATACAGTAGATCTCCCCATTGCTTCCATGCCTCTTGTATTTGGGACTGTAAGTGCTCCCAGATTCAACAAAGGGTGTTGAAGGCCATATATAATTAGAATATTTCCTGAAAAGTGGGAGCTTGGGGTTGGGGTCAAATCCTATCAAGTTCAAGAGTTGTATCTGAGCTAGAATTTAGGTCGGCTATTTCCTTGTTGTGAAATATGATCACTATTCATAAGCAGATAGATGTCAATTCTTCTCATTTCTTGCCTTGCCTTGGCGTTTTCTCTCCAGTTAGGTTCTACTTAGGCTTCCAATTTTCTGCAAAAAATTTACTTGTTGATTCCCATGTTAAGGAAAGTGCCTGTTGTTTAGAGAACACTGGGAGTTTAATTATAGTATAATTTCTTCTTGACTAGTAGAGCGCTCTAGCAGTCAGATCTACTCAGCAGATTTGACTTAGCAGATGTCTGAAGTCTGTAACTTTGCCATGCATTATAGACAGATTTTAAGAGCATATTTGCAACCCTTTGAATGATTGTTCAGACACATATTTTTTAGGAACTGTGAAGCCAAAAGCTGGAACTGCCTTCAGATGCCACTCTAGTTGGATTAAAAGGAATGCAAAGGGTCCATAATTGAAACTGGGTGACCTAGAGTCCCTGTCTGTAATTGCATACCCATGAMCAACCTGTTATCTTTTCCAGATACTTACTAGTGCCCGAGTGATACAAAAATAACTAATCTTAGCAAATTTTCCTACTTTTTCTAATATTCATACAGCTACTTAAATATGAAAATCATCCATAAGAACTGAATACTGACTGAAGTTGTTTAAGGGACTTACAAATCTACTCATTTTGATGAGTTTTTAATGACAGTTTAACATTTAAAATATTGAATCAAACTTTTAAAGTACCTTATAGGAGACAATATTTGTATATTAATGTCTTTAAACCTTTTCTTAACTTTGGGTTATTGAAAGTAAGTGCTGATACTGAGGAAGACTATAAATTTCTTGTAAAAATTGTGTTACAGTGTGTGCTTTGAAAGAACATAAATATCCAGAGCATTCTTCACTTTCCTTGACATTGCACAGTTCGTATGTCTTTTCAACAGACACAGAAGTATAAATAAACATATTGTAAATTT
Organism: Phoebastria nigripes; assembly: GCA_035582835.1. Classification (NCBI taxonomy): domain Eukaryota; kingdom Metazoa; phylum Chordata; class Aves; order Procellariiformes; family Diomedeidae; genus Phoebastria; species Phoebastria nigripes. The sequence continues at coordinate 91,744 of JAYKAV010003103.1, forward strand.
GAATGCACTTTGGCTTGAAATGTTGTTAAATTTAAACACAGATTTCTGATCTATCACATTTTCAGTTTATGTATTTGACATCCCCTGTCACTACGAAACTGATCTACTGATGTAATAATAAAGTATGGACAAAATTTACTGTAGCGTGTTAAAGGAGATGAAAATTCCCTTTTGAATCAACACAAAGACAGTTTTCAGTTTCACAATATTTAGACAAGAATACCAATATTTGTTTGACTACTGTTATATAGTGCAGAGGCTATGGAGGCTGAAACATATCTAAGAAAAATTGAGTCAGATTTTCTAGCTTAAAGATTAGCACCCACACTGAAGCTTTTCAATACTGGCCTTACAGCACTAGTAGGATTGCTGGACACCCACAAAGCTGTTTGTTTTGGATCTCAAACAGCAAATCTCTGTTCTTTTTTGCTTTTTGAGCAGAGTAGGCCCCAGTTCTGCCTTTCCCTTCAATTCTTTCGCTGTTATCCCTTCATGTGTGGAAGTCTGCTGGCTGAGATGCTTCAGACTCCAAACCTCAGTTGCCATAGATACCTCCATGGCTTAACCACATGTATTATTTCCAACAGTTTCCATTTTTGAGTGCTCTGTTTTATAATTTGCCTGTTCAGGACCTCGTGGAATAAGACAGAATCTGCTCTGCTAGGCCTGCTGACCTAGTCACACTTCATTTAACAGGAATAAAGGAATCCAGTGTTATGAAAGTGTGCTGGGTTGCCTGCCTGCCATAGCTTTTCTACTGTCAGTAATTTCGTCTGAGGAATCCTGGCACACCTTTTTTTTTGTTTATTTTAGAGAGATGGAACTGGTTTTCTAGAACAACACACAGAGTTCGTAAGATTAAGGCAAAGTTTACAGTATGGCCATGTATTTTTCTAAAATTTTTCTCCAATTTACATCTTTCTCCGACTGATACAATTATTCTGTTTACTGATGTTGAGTCCATTAAGAATTAACTGTACTTACCAAAGTGTGACAATATGGTTATGATGTTTATGTTTCCCCCTTTTTCATGTATGGCAGCCGTGTATCGAAAAAGTTTTCACAAGATCAGTACTATGACGTATGATGTTTCTCCTCTACTTTTCATCTTACATGACTGAATACAGTTTTGGCAGCTTTAAACTTAATGAATGTTATTTCATACTTATTATGCATTGATAGTAGAGTTGATATTGGAAAAGACTCAACAGAATTAATTTTCTCTCTGGATATCATACTAGAAATGAAGATAATTTCAAAGAAATGAGAAAAGATGCAATTTTCCTTCGACGTCCCAACATTTATATCAATAACAGTATTTCTTTTGTTGTTGGACTCTCACAGTCAGTCCTTGAAAAAATAAATTATTCAGTTCATAGTATCCTCTCTTTGTTGTTGAGATATTGTAATTTCAGTTTCCATTTTTATCCTGTCCATTTAGATCTATTTTGTTGAAAACCAAATCATAATCTGGTTTATACTGCTTAGCTTATTTTTACGTATACTAGCCATATTTTAAGGAATTTCTATTTTAATTTCATTTGATAATTTTATCTGGACTTCAAATTCTGGATCACTTGGATTATTCCTTCTGAGGGTGAACATTCATTGCTATGTAAATTCAAGTGCATGGGGTTTGTGCCTTCTATATTCCTCTGAAGATGAAATATCTTACAAAGCCTGGAGGAAAGCAGGCCAGCTCAATGAGATTTTTATTCTGTTTCCTTCATTAAGACAGGAAAAGTGAGGTTTAAAGTCTGTAAAGGCCATTCTTTTGTTTCAGAGTTGTGCTGGTTTTGGCTGGGATAGAGTTAATTTTTTTTTATAGTAGTTAGTATGGGGCTATGTTTTGGATTTGTGCTGGAAACAGTGTTGATAATACAGGGATGTTTTCATTACTGCTGAGCAGTGCTTACGCAGAGTCAAGGCCTCTTCTGCCTCTCACACCACCCCACCAGCGAGGAGGCTGGGGGTGCACAAGAAGTTGGGAGGGGACACAGCTGGGACAGCTGACCCCAACTGACCAAAGGGATATTCCACACCRTATGACGTCATGCTCAGAAGTAAAAAAAACTGGGGGAAGAAGAAGGAAGGGGGGGACGTTCGGAGTAACAGCGTTTTGTCTAGCTTGTCCCTGCTTTCCTGGTGATGGCTGAACACCTGCCTGCCGATGGGAAGTAGTGAATGAATTCCTTGTTTTGTTTTGGTTGCGTGCGCAGCTTTTGCTTTACTTATCAAACTGTCTTTATCTCAACCCATGAGTTTTCTCACCTTTATTCTTCTGATTCTCTCCCCCATCCCACCGGTAGGGGGTAAGCGAGCAGCCGTATGGTGCTTAGTTGCCAGCTGGGGTTAAACCACGACAAGAGTATTGTAAGATCTCTTAGATATATTCATACAGTATGAATTATTTGCCTTTACTGTTTTTTGGGACTATTTAAAAATTAGGTGCTTGTACCTTGAACTGTGATTTACACTGCCAAGGTAATGCACCAAAAGTACTTTCATGATCAAAGCAGAAAGAACACCTCATAAAGCTTCTAGAAAAAAACAATGTAGGAGCAAACCTCTTACTATCTTACTAGGGAAAGTAGATCTCTCTGCAAGAATTTTTAGATAAGATTAATGCTGAGCAGGAAGCTGAAGACCATGTCAGGATTTAGGACTTTAGACCTGACAGCTCAGGATGGATGGAGGCATGGAAGACATTCTTGCATCCCTTTCAACCACAAGGACCATGCAGGTCATATGTCTTGCTGTGTGTCTGATGTAATCTGGAAATAATGGATCTCTCCATGCAAGAAGGAAAGGAAGACATTCCTGACATCTTGAGGCCTCTTGTCACCAAAAAAAAGGTACAGAATTAGCTTAGGAGAGGACTCTCTGAGAAGACCAAAGGATGTGTGTTCTTTTTCTATATATCCCTTGCCTGTGTGTCCACTTTTTTCTCCACCTTTCCTCTGACAGTACCAGAGCACACTTAGCTATTTCCCACTAGGAAAAATGTAGTATATTCAGGTACATCTGTCCACACCATTTTTCCTTCTCATTTTGTATCTTTCCCCTCCCGTAAGCAGTTGTACTTTCATTAGTCTTCACTGGGCTTTCCCCTTCTTTTCTCTGATCCACCCATGCCATGTTCATCTTGCCAGAAAAGGAAGAGGGGGGGTTCTCCATGAAAAGGAAGCAGCACACTTCTCAGCAAGAGTTATAAGATTGTATAAAATGTCATCTTGCTATAACTTGAGTCTGTATTGACAGCTGTGATCCATCTAGATCAAACCGACTTCATTCAGAATTGGAATGTCTTTGGTAATTGGTTTCTGATTTAGGACCTTCTCCACCTGAAAGATGGGAATATTTAATCACTCATCCTCCTTTCTGTTTATTAGGTGTTTCACAAGATAGGTATTCGCCAGATCGTGTGTCTGAGGAATGTTTTACTCTAGTCTCACCTTTTTGATTCCTCCAAGCATATATAGTTAGAAGAGTACTGTGTCAGTCAACATGATCCTGACCATACTTGTCACTTTTCATCACAGAATTTATCAGGCTATAAATTCAGGTTCTCCACCTGAGACCTTTCATTGTCAGGGACAGTAGGGTTGGTTTTAAGAAAGTTTTAGTACTTTAGTTYGTGTTCTGTCTAGGACTGAAATGTAGGAGAACTGACACTTTTAGAATGTGATTCATCTGATAAAATATGGATGTCTAATCTAGGATGAAATCAACTGCTCTCTAAAAGTTGTTCCTTCTTTTCCCATTGACTATAAAAAGAACTGAAGGTGACTAGTTCAGATGTAGATAATTGTCTTGTAAACATTCACATTCAGCCAAATGAATTCACAGTAGTGGAGACTGTCTACGTTTGAGAAAGTGATTTAGTTTTTGTACTGTCAAATGCCATTTGACTCCCGCAGGCACGTGAAATCAGTAGGCATTTCCACTTTGGAGTGCTATGGCTCTTGGATTATTTCTTTACTAAAATAATTCACAAATTGTAACAGAAATTCCAGGAGTAAAGATGGGAAACCCATGTCTGTCTGTGCCAAAAACAATTGTTAGTTGTGAGGAATGGAACCAGTCACCTTCCTGCTCTATGCCTTTCCATCTCCATGAATCTTGCATTTATTTCAGCACTGACTCATCCCTTCCTGACTACAGTATGGTCCAGCTTCAATGTGATGGCCAGAGAACTTTAAAAGAGCAGCAAGCTTAAAATAAACAAAAAGAAGTACTTCTTCACCCAACACATAATTAAGCTATCAGATTTATTATCACAGAATGCTGTGGAGGCCAAAAATATAAATGGGTTCAAACCCATAAATTCTTTTTAAAAAATATTTAAAGGGGTTCAAGCAAAGATTAGACACTTTCACAGAAGAAAGGTTCATTAAAGGCTATTAGACATAGTGATGTGGATGTTATGCTGATGATGTGGACACGTGGCTCAGAAATCCTGGAGCTGTAGTTTGTTAAAAGTTGGGAGAACTATCAATTACACTTGCTTTTTTTTTTTTTTTTTTAATTTTTATTTTTACTCTGGCCATTGCTTCTACTCAATTTCTCAGGAGAGTGTTTCACCTGAGAATATTGTCAAACTCAAAGCCTTCCCCAAATGAGAGTGACATGGAAGTGAGATCCATGTAAATCCAGGTGTAATAAATGGGAAGAAAAAGAAAAAGAAAAGAGATCAAGATGAGGTCAGAGGTTCAAAAACCATCAGGGACTCGAAGCAGAGCACTCTCATAGTTCAAATGTTATTGAAAGGCATTTAAAGGACAATGCAATCATCAGGCACAGTCAACACATGTTCACAAAGGGAAAATCCTGCCTAACTAGTTTGATATCCTTCTACAATAAGGTCATCTGCCTAGTGGATGACGGGACGGGAAGGTGGTGGGTGTAGTTTTTCTGGATTTTAGTAAGACTTTTGATACTGTTCCTTACAGTATCTTTCTGGACAAGTTATCCAACTGTGAAATGAGCAGGTACACGGTGCGCTGGGTGAAGAACTGTGTGAACGGCAGGGCTCAAAGGGTTGTAGTGAATGGGGCTACATCTGGCTGGAAACCAGCGGTGTTCCTCAGGGCTCAATTCTAGGGCCAGTTCTGTTCAATATATTTATCAATGATCTGCATGCAGGAGTGGAATGCATCCTTAGTAAGTTTGCTGCTGATACTAAACCGGGAGGTGCTGTTGACTGTCTCAAGGGACAAGATGCCTTGCAGAGGGATCTAGATAGGTTGGAGCATTGGGCAATCGTCAATAGCATTAAATATAACAAGAACAAATTTTGGATTTTGTACCTGGGATGGAGTAACATTGGACACAAGTGTAAATTGGGAAAGAAGTGGCTGGAAAGCAGCCCTGCAGAAAGGGATCTGGGAGTGCTGGTCAACAGCAGGCTCAATATGAGTCAGCAGTGTGCCCTGGTAGCCAAGAGAGCAAACCACATCCTGGGGTGCATCAAACACAGCATAACCAGCCTGTCAAAAGAGGTGATTATCCCACTGTATTTAGCATTGGTGTGGCCTCACCTTGAGTACTGTGTGCAGTTCTGGGCCCCACAATTTAAGAAGGACGTGAAGGTCCTTGAATGCGTCCAGAGGAGGGCAACAAAGCTGGTGAAACGGCTGCAAGGCATGTCCTATGAGGAGCGGCTAAGGACTTTGGGTTCATCTAGTTTGGAGAAAAGGAGGCTGAGGGGTGACCTCATTGCACTCTACAGCTTCCTGAGGAGGGAAGTGGAGAGGGAGGTGCTGATCTCTTCTCCCTGGTATCCAGTGATAGGACGTGTGAGAATGGCTCAAAGCTGCATCGGAGGAGGTTCAGACTTGACATTAGGAAATATTTCTTTACCGAGAGGGTGGTCAAACACTGGAACAAGATTCCTAGAGAGGTGGTCGATCCCCCATGCCTGTCAGTGTTTAAGAGGCATTTGGACAATGCCCTTAATAACATGCTTTAACTTTTGGTCATCCTTGAAGTGGTCAGGCAGTTAGACTAGGTGACTACTGTAGGTCTGTCCTGGTTTAGGGATAGAGTTAATTTTCTTCCTAGTAGCTGATATAGTGCTGTGTTTTGGATTTAGKATGAGAAKAATGTTGATAACACACTGATGTTTTAGTTGTTGCTAAGTAGTGTTTACACTAGTCAAGGACTTTTCAGCTTCCCATGCTCTGCCAGGTGCACAAGAAGCTGTGAGGGAGCATAGYCAGGACAGCTGACCCAACTGGCCAATGGGGTATGCCATAGCATATGACGTCATGCTCAGTATATAAAACTGGGGGAAGAAGAAGGACGGGGGACGTTCGTAGTGATGATGTTTGTCTTCCCAAGTAATTGTTATGCGTGATGGAGCCCTGCTTTCCTGGCGATGGCTGAACACCTGCCTGCCGATGGGAAGTAGTGAATGAATTCCTTGTTTTGCTTTGCTTGCGTGCATGGTTTTTTCTTTATCTATTAAACTGTCTTTATCTCAACCCATGAGTTTTCTCACTTTTACTCTTCTGATTCTCTCCCCCATCCCACCGGGGGAGAGCGAATGAGCGGCTGTATGGTGCTTAGTTGCTGGCTGGGGTTAAACCATGACAAGGTCCCTTCCAACTGGAACTAAACTATTCTATTCTATTCTATTCTATTCTATATGACTCCATAGAGATGTGCAAGGTGCCATAAATGCTCTGCTTGGAGGCATGAGAATACCTCTTCCAGGAAACGGACCTCAAAGTTCTGTTCTGTCCTCTTCTGCTTTTGATGGCAGCTTGACACTAATGAGAAAGTCTCTTAGCTTTGTGAGGTCTCCGATAAGAATTGTATAAGCAAAAAGATAAAAGGAAAAGTAGCAGAATCTGGAGGAACCAGAGAATAGTCTGGGACCTGATATACTCAGCGTATACATGAAACAAGATTTCCCTTATGGCTTAGAAATCATATGTGCAGATGATCTCTTCAGGTGCGTGTGTGCCCAAAATTTTGTGAAAAAGCCTCCAGATTCTCTTGTGATAAAGGCTGATTTTATTAGTATCACCACCAGTTTTCAGTAATGCCTAGGTGGGACGGACAGAGTATATGGAGCAGTGGTGCTTAGTGGCAATTTTTAATTTGTGAGTTGGAAGTGGAGAACTTAGATGTTGTTTACATGAAGAGGTGTTCTGAAGGCACTGCGAGGAATTCCTGGGACAAATTTCAAAAGTTGAACACTAGAAAATAGGGGGAAGAAGTGGAAAAGGACTGTTCTTCCCTGGGGTTTAAGGTACAACAGTCTTATAGGAAACAATGCTCTTCATAAACTTTAACGTAAAACTCTTGGATGCATACCAAAGTGCTTATGGTCATATCAGAGCTCTTGGAAGAAGGAGAGGGCAGTATGGACCAACGTATTTCAGGCTAGGTTACCTCTATTGTACATAAGTCTCTTCAGGACCTGAGGGTTGTGACCTGACTGTAAAAAGAGGTTCTTCCTCTTCCAGTCAGTAACCAAGGCCACCTGCAAACTACTATTCTGAAGATTTACAGAGTTTTCACTCTAGACTTTGGGTTGCCTTGGGAAATGCTTTTGTGTCCTGTCCTTAAGTTTAGTCCACCTGGCTGAAAGAGAAGGATGAGTGACAGAAAGCTAGATACCAAGAGTGGTGGGTCTGTACTATAAGCACATGGTACATTGGGCAAAACATAGAGACAGGGATCTGCCTTGTCACCTGTCTACAGATGACATAAGAATTAGGAGAAGCCTAAAATGGGAAGGAAGGTTCTGAAAAAAATGGATACAGGTGCCTATCATCTAGGTGGGATATGAAAAGAAGGTGGTAGAGTAGTAGAAGCAGACTTCCAGAGGACTTTTTGTCCCCTCTAATATAAGGGGAGGACAATGTAATTTTATGTTGTCATAGTTCTGTCATTCCAAACTGAATTTTGTGACCTAATCCTAAAGCTAAAATTATTAGGTTGGTCTGAGTGGTCTACTCATCCAATATGTTTTGTCTGTTTTAGTTTCCTGCTCTCTAATTTTTGCTGACCGTTACCATGACAAAGATAAAAATTGGCAAAGTTGGAAAGTGTCTATTAATTTATGTGGTACAGTAAAAATTTCTTATAGATGCCTAGTTTGCCACCTTCACAGAAAAGCATAGCAGTGTTATTGGCAAGAGGCTTTGCATTTTTTTATGTTATGTGACAAATGTTCCCCTCTCTAAGTATTGGAGGTCTTAATAGTGTAAGTGTTGCCAAATGCTACCGGAGAAGGAAGCAGAGCAAATATAATTTTCCACAAGGGTAATGAGACCTGATTAACAAAGTTGCAAAGTTGCCACTAGCAAGCCAAAAGAAAAAATTGTAGAGAAATTGATCTAGTGCTGGTGTTCCTACCTGCTGTTGACTGGGTTAGACTATGGTCTTGTCATTGACTTCTCTGCCATAATTTAATTATAGAAGTTCATTCTTTCTGGATAGCGCTATCCTTGGTGCAACATACTAATACATCATCAGCTGTTGATGATCACTAATGATGAATCAAACTAATATATCATTAGCTCTGTCACACAGGTGACTTTGCAGATTAATTTCATCAGAGCAACGACCTGTGATGATGATGCATTACCCAAAGGATAATTTTGATAAGAATGGGTCTTACATCATTTTACACCCAAATGTTATTTAATTTATCTAAAGCTTAATTAGAATACCTTCAAATAATATAACTCACTGACCAAAGCAAGTGTGTTCCTGGAAAATCTGGACAAATATGTAATACATCGGGGCTGGGCTATATAGTTAAGATAAAAAATGGTCTCAAACCACAGAGAAACTATAACTATGAAAGTAGTGAAATGCAAGGTTTCTTACAAGTATTGCATCACTGAAGAAAAAGAGTTAGTTAGAACTATGCAAAAATAGTGCAAAAATATTAAATTAAATTTGACTTTCATTAACTGAAAATACAAAAGAAGGCAAAACCCAGTAATATATATAAAAAAATTGCAGTAAAATAGAATATTTGCCATTAAAATTTCCTTTAAATTTTGTAACTCAAATAGCTACGATTGCTTGAGGAGATTTCAGAAAAGTAGAGAAAACTACTTGCTTTTTTAAACCTTTTCCTCATGCTTCCTATATATCTTATGGAAGAATGGAATTTTCAGTTTTGGAGCAACATATTATTTTATGGGTTCATTTTCTATTAGCTTCTTTTTCCATGTATCCATCATATGATCTTCATCAAGAGGGACTCATTAACTTTCATCTCCCCAGTAAAAATACATCTTTTCTGCACAAGTGTTAGTTTTTCTGGACTCCGCTGTCATGGTACAAAGCATCCATGGTACCTCCACATTGTAAATGTTGTGTGCAGTTCTGGTCATCCTCTTTTCAAAGAGAAAACTAGAAAAAGGATTGCAAAAGAAGGTCAGTTTTATGATAACTTCCGTATGGGGAGAAACTTAAGAGGCTGGGATTTGGAACATGGTATTTATAAAGAAATAGACATCTAGAAAGGAAGGAACATTTGAAAAACTGCACCAGAAATAAAATTGTCTACTATTTTTCCCCAAAGAAGAAGAGAAGACGTGCAATATAATTCTCAAGCATTGTGTTTAAAACAAAGAGAAAGAAGTATACTTTTCCTTACAGCACAGTTGTGTCATGGAACTGAACACCACAGAATGCTGTGGAGACCCAAAGCACAAATGGGTTCACAAAAGACTTAAACAAATTGAAACCGAATTCAGCTCTTCGCCCAGGAAGTCTCTAATCTACTACTTTTTGGAAAACAAGAAGAATTTATTCTATTCATACTTAACTTCTGCTCTTAAGTACCTGCTACATTAATGTTGCTCAACAGAGGTTACGAGGCTTTTGATCAGACCTAGCAGTGACATTCTTAAATAGCACAAGATTTCTAAGTGATCAGCCTTTGCCTTATACTAGCACTTCGGGAATCAGGCAACAAGTGCCTGGGATCAAGTCCGACAGAAATTAGATTCTGTTTTACCTAGTCCCATTAATAAATATCAGGACACAAATTGTCAGGAGTTGATCTCAGCTTTTGTCTATGCTTTGTCATTATTTCTACATTATTTTTTTGGCATGATTTCTGTGGTGCATTATGGTATGCTTGCTGTAGTGACCATTTACATTGCTTTCATGAACAGCCAAGAACTGAATCCAGTGTTATGTGAGCTATTGAAAATAGATTGAATAATTGGCTTTAGACTGAGAAAGTAAGAACATCATATGTGGGTTAATGATTTCTCTGTAACAAAAAGGCCTTTGTGAGGAATTTTTCTTTTAGGTAAATAGCTATCAGTATTTTTTTAAATTCATTAAGTATGTGTAAATTCAACAGAAATCAGAGATGATTACAAAATTTTATTATCTCTAAAAGCTTCATACAGAAGAAAAAAGTTCTACTACAGTAAAAGAAAATGACTGGAAAAATGACATCATGGGATTCCTTTTCTCATCTTTCAGTGGCTGAAGATTCAACTAGTCACTTCTCAAACAAGAAACTCTCTTTTCTGCTACTGCCCTCTCTCATGATCTGACACAGAATGTACTTTCTTCTACAGAGAAGGGTSAGAGAGTCACTAGTAAAACCCCATGTTCAGATTACAACCTGAGTGACATGAATTCAGCTATTCTTATTTTTCCAGTGTCTTTCCTGAAGTGTCTGTTTGGTCCTAAAAAAAGTTAAGGTCACTTCCCTCCCCTCTTCCCCCTCGCTTACTAAACTCAGTATCTAGGCTGAGTTACATGAGTTTACATATGAATACATGGAAGAAACAGCTCTTTGAAATGAAGGTGTCATTTACAGACACTCTTTTTCAGGGAGAATCAAACCTGAAAAAAGAAATACTGCAGAAGGAGCTGCATAGTTTGGGGGCTAAAAATTTAATGGTTTTGTTTTGTTTTTTTTAATTGCAGTTATTCTGTTATCTTGTACTGCTATATATAAGAATATGTTAGTGGGTGAAATTTTCTGTATATAAATCATATTATCTTTCAGTAGTGGGATATGTAATCATTCTCTGCTATAGTGTTATTCCAAAATTGCTTTAGATTTATTAATTCCAATATTAAGGAAGAAGGTCATGGCTCTATCTCAGATAAGACTTTTGTTTCCAAATGTAATATCTGTGAGACAATGAACAGGGGAACAAAATACCTATGATATTTAAACATCCAAATTAGTCTTTCTGTAAACGTTCCAGTCCTTTGGCAAAGTCGGAGTTTGAAACAGCTCATATATAATCCAGAAGTCAGTTAAAAGTCTTAATGTATGATAACTGATAYCGATAATGATAATATCTAACAGGAAAAAACATGAAATGTAATCACTGATAGTAAAAATTTAAAAAATCTGTTTTTTTTTTAACATCAGCTGACATATAATCAAAGAAAAAATAAATGGAATTCACATCTGATGCTTAAAAGTGCACTGATAAAGAAGCTGTAGCAGCAGGGAAAGAAACACACATCACTGGCCTCATCTCACCTGTATATCCTGAAGTTTAACCTAATTGTACCTAATTAGTCTAACATAAGTATGTATGTTTCTTCTACAATGAACGACAAGTATTCATTCCAGGAAGCCATTACTCCTGCCTTAAGACAAGTAGTATAATTGATTCTTTGAAGACTGAAATATCTGTTAATAAGGAGAGAACTAGGCTACCAGTCTAGACAAGTAAACTAGTTTTTTCATGGCTAAAATTAGGTAAAACAGACCACACTGTTGGGATGATAATCTGTTCCACACTGTTGATACCTAACTGTAGGGGTTTAAAGGCAGGTGTCTATATAGGAGCTAAATGCCAAAACCCAGGAGATCCTGTCAGTATAGGAAATATACTGAGAGAGAAGACATCTGGCTAAACATAGATGTCTTTTTCTAGAGTGAACTGAGTAGCTTTTCAGAATTCCACTAGGTTTATTGATCAGAGGCTCCCTTTCAAGCCCAAAAATGGGCGCTTAGAGCTCTAAGTTACATGCAAACACCTGTATACAGACATCTATTTTAAGCTGTCTGCAGTCTGAGTTAAATCTTAYTTGTGGGGCCGATTCAGTTTCTGAAATGCAGGCATCTACTGCCATTGGAGACATCACAAGATGTCCAAGCCATCCACATCGGTCTGTCATATACAGAGCAGGACCTAAAGGAGGTCCCTACCCTTCTGGAGAAACAGCGGGATGTTACATGGGAATGGCAGATCATTTCATCTCAAAAGAAACAGTACAAATGATGAGAAAGATGACACTATTATCACCTGTTTCTGTTTTTTCAGTGTGAGATATCTTAGAGACACAAGACCTGTTTTCATGAAGTCTAACTAAAGCATGCTAACTTTGGCTGTAAACTGCAGACTGACATCTGAAAAATGTGAAACCAAACAATTTTAATCACGTGTTTACCTCCCCCTTATTCAAAATCATCCCTCTTTCCTGCTGACTCTGTGCATTCTGAATGAAAAATATAAATACAAATGAACTACATGAAAATGAAATTCAATTCTTGCTGGAGATTTGATAGTCTAAAGAAGTAGAAAATTCTGATATTAAATTAAGCCTTGCTGAGTCTTGAGAACTGCTTTCCGAACATTTTCAACTGGAATGCATTGGTATGATTATAGGTCAGGAAAAGTCTTTCTGACTGGAGGTCAGTAACCAGCTCTAGTATATGACTTTAGCTAAACTAAATAAAATAACAAGGGATATTGCAGAGCAATTTGGAATAATCTCAAGGAGCGTTACCCATGAAATAAAACCACATGTGTTAAAAATGTTAACATGTACTGTACATGTATACAAGTTCCTCTTTTGTCAGGGAACTGACTTTTTTGGAATAAAAGCAAAATTAAATTCTTTGTCCCTTTCTTCCCTTCATTTTGTAGAAGGTTTTGTATTTTTATCTCTAATGACTGCATAAGATTATGAAAAGCCTTCATGCCTGAAAGCAAATTTTATTGAGACTCAGCAGACACTTTTTGGGTGGCTCCTTTCATCCTGTAGCATATTCTCAAAGATTTTCTGATGAAATCTAATATCCTGTTTGACATAGGAAACAAACAATGGTTGAAAATATATTTATAAAAGCGTTACCACTACAATATATCTCAAAGTCAATAAAAGGCACAAAATAAGGTTAAGCATTTACCTGATGGCTTTATCAGGAAGATCAAAATCTATTTAAACCTCTTTCCAAGGTAGATGGTTTTCCTTGTAGAAAGACTTGGGAGGTTACAGAGAAGAAAAAAAAGTCTGGGACTCTCAGTGAATTTGATCAACAAGAGCTTTGTCTACCATTCACAACTGATAAATAACATATATTCCGTGCAATTCTCAGAGGATACATTTTTCATTAGAGCCACCACTGACAGTCCCATCCTCCCTTCTGATTTCCTTGCACCTTGGCTCCAAAGTATTCTGTGCTCTTTTTGAGTTAAGAAGGGTAGCACTGACACAGTCAGAATGAAAGCAGATTTTTTTGCAAGCTGTAATACAGGTCTAAAATACACTCCTCTGCTTTCCCATGGCTTGCATTTGGTGCTCTGGGTCCCCAAACAAACAACTCAGAACTATTTTAAGCAATATGTAGAAATGGGAAGTTAAACCTCTTTTGCTGGGTATTGCAAAGGGGGCACCTCTTCAAAATTATCTAATAGAAAGCAGTTTGATTCTGAATATCTTAACATGTCACCATGGTATATGAGCATCATGACCTAGCAATGCACAGTCTCCTTCATTTTTAAGAATACCGAAAGGAATGAAATTATCTGTGGTAGGAGGCCATCAGCAGAACCCTGCCAAATTTTAGACATCTACAGTGCAGATGGTTATATCTGAACAAGGGGTCTAGAATTCCCTTAAAGACAGACACTTGCAGTGCAAAGTAAATTTCATCCTAAYATACTCTTAAAAACTGATTAAATAAAAAAAAGTTATCCCCTTTTTTCAGGTGGGTGTCTAGTGGGATACTAACATGCCTATCTAAGTCTTAGTGTGCTGGTATAGTTTATGCACAGTACTTTCCCATCCCACACAGGGCACATTGCTTCAGTTTTTTGTTTATTTTTAAAAAACGGAAATTCTTCTAACTATGACCAACTCTGAATATGGTATTCACATCTTGGTGTTGTTCTGATTATAGAATCGACTTCTGTCCTAATTAAATGGTGGGAATAGAAGTCCTTGAGGAACATCCTACAACAGAAGACTCCATAGAGATAAAGTGATTAAATTAAACAACATTCTCATTAAATCTTAATGAGGATTGTCTCATTTGTGGATGTAAAACTTACAGTAACTGTTTAACTCACTTGAAACAAATAATCCTTTAACATATAGATGTTTTTCATTGAAGGGGGCTAATTGCTTAGTGTAGCCCAACATGAAATATTCGTCAGTTGGAGAATTTTGCTTATGCTGGAGCTAGGCTCTGTGGGATCCTACTGTAACTGTGACAGTGTTGATTTTTTTCTATTATTGATTAAAAAGATGATTAAGGATATTTTCAGCAAAGGGAAATGAAAAGAGCACAGACATTAGATTCTTCATAAATCAAGATTAATCATGCAATGCATTTCAATTAAAAATACAACAAATTTTCAGAGTTTTAAGCTTCACTGCGCAGGATGGGGGTACATGGGTTCTTAAGGGTTTTTTTTTTGTTTCTTTGTTTCTTTTTGAATTAATTGAGTATGGAGCACCATACTTCTGAATATATTTCTAATATGATTGCTTTTTTTTTCTCAATGCTTACTAAATAGATCAATGGAAATGCCACAGAGTCATATTTTAATTTTCCTGTCTGATTATTTGTTTTAATGGCAAAACATTATTCAGATAGAGTTAGAAGTACTAGGTGCTACCRAAATGACTGTGGTCTTATATTTTTGGAGATACCTGACACTTAGCTTTTATAGCTGCTATGACTGCATCAGTAATGCACACAGGAATAATTGTTAACTGTCAAGAACACAATGTATTTCTAATCATATTCCATCAATGACATGTGTTTTACATTGTTAAATCATTTTGGCTGAAAAACAGGGGCTCAGAATGGAATATAAAAAGCCTGTTCTTTCAATTTCTTTGCATTATTCATAAATGCAGTACCTTGTCAGCACTTAGAGTGTAATCAAAACATAAATGATGTACGAATATTTTGTGTTCAAACTGCATGTAGAATGTTCCTAAGTTACACAATACACTGCATTGTCTTTCTTATAGTCAGTATAAAATTTTAACTGTGTGTGTCATAAGTTCTGTAAAAGCAAGACTGTCTACTGTTTCCTTTTTGTTCTCTGATTGAAAAGGGTGAGTCGAAATTAAAGAAAAAAAACACAAAAAACCCACAAAAAAAAATCAACAAGCTGTTTTTATCCTTTACCATTGTATCTCATTCACACTCATTATGCTGTTGCATGGTGTAACTTGATATCATTTTCAAACTAACTCTCTTGAGCACTGTTTTGGGTGTTTCAGAGATAAATAACATCATGAATAAATACAAAAATGCTATAACAGCCTTTTTTTTGTGCAGTGAAGAAAAGGATTACGAAACGTGACTTCTGGATTCTAACAGCTTGGAGTCTCTGACTATGTATTGAAAGCTGAAGAAAACAGAAGTCTAGATTCTGGAGAAATTGTGAAGTAGCAAATATAAACCAAAATTTAACATACTATAATTCTACAAAAAGAAAAAGAAGAAAAAAGGGGATGCAATGATTTACGATTGAAAATGTGGGAAGATAAGTTAAAAGTATTTTTATTGTCTCCTTTGATGGACAGATTACAGAAAAATATTCCTCCTGTTATATTAGGTGGCTTTTTTATTACCTGCCAAGTTTTCGGCAGCAACATGTAACTAACACCTTGCTTTCAGTATTTTCTTTCATTTTGTTTGGGGACACTTGAGTGCAATAAAATTAAATGTAACTAGGAAACTTAGAAACACCTTCAACTTTAACTGAATTTATAACAGAATACTGTTCCTTGGAAGAAATTTGCCCCCATGCATAAATTCAACAGAATGTACAAATTTTGCTGAATATTTTGCTTCATTGTGTTATGAGAATTAATTGGAATACTGGCTTTTTGATGGCCTTTTGTGCTGGAATAAATATCATGCTTTTCTGTACCTTTCCCAGGGAAAAAAACGAATCTGCTTTCAGTTGTGAAGTTTCATAACTTGTAATGTCCACAGTCCAAAATATTTTCAAATTAAAATGCCAATTATATGTACCCTTTTTTCTTTTCCTTCCTTACATTGAAGCATTTTAGCAAAACATTTGATAATAAGCTTTTGGTGAGAAATATACTTTATTTTGCAGGATAGATACTAAAATTTAAATCAGTTCCCTATTCCAAGCAACTGGAATATCCTGCAATCCAATATTCAAAGTGTAAGGTAACATCTTTCCAAAATCACAACTTTTTCATAGTAATCAGACAAACACATATATGTATATGGAATCTAGATTTGGCTTTGTTAGTAATTTTTTTCTTTAGTATTAATTTTTCCTTATTATTTTAGCCCACATGGGACTAGATACTGTACAAACACAGAACTAAAGCATGCTTCATTGTCTTACAAGTTCTTCATCAAAATCCAAGACAAATTTTATCACTTGTTTCGCATAGAAAGGTTAATTTGAGGCACTGTATTAAGTCAGTGTGTGGAATCGTCAAACCAGCAGCCTAACTGTTGTCGAGACTTTTTACAGCAGATCAGGGAATAGTAAAAAGATATTTTTCAGAAGTATTTGGGGAACACCTTTCAAATATGAGAGAATGTTTCTTAAAAAATTAATAGTAAGTAATTGAGACTGATCAGTTGGAGACTGGAGTCAAGGTAATATCAATGAATAAGAGCAAATACAGAGGGTAAAGAAAGACATTGAGAGGCTGAGCACCTTGATTTAAGCATGGAGAAATACAGGGAACAGGGAGTGTCAAAGGGTTCAGTGATACAGCCAAGGATATAGACTATGAATAAAGTTTTTGCATAGTGTTCTGATTTGCAATGAACAGGGCCAGGAGAAAGATGTTCTACTAGTCAATAATAAATACAATATTCTCTTTAAATGTTTTGCTGCAGGAAAAGTCTTATCTAAGAAACATTTTAAAATCTAGAATTGAGACCTCTTACTTTCATAGAATTATAGAATCATAGAATGGTTTGGGTTGGAAGGGACTTTTGAAGATCATCTAGTCCAACCCCTTTGCCATGGGGTTGGGCTTTCAGTTTAGAACTCTTGCCCCTTGTCCTTTCACTTCAGGCCTTGGTAGAAAGTCTCTCTCCATCTTATAGGCCCCCTTTATATATTGAAAGGCTGCAATAAGGTCTCCCCAGCACCTTCTCATTTCCAGGCTGAACAACCACAACTCTCTCGGCCTTTCTTCATAGGAGAGGTGTTCCAGCTCTCATTTTTGTGGCCCTCCTCTGGACCCACTCTAACAACAGGTCCATGTCTTTCCTGTGTTGGGGACCCCAGAGCTGCATGCAGTACTCCAGGAGGGGTCTCACGAGAGTGGAGCAGAGGGAGAGAATCACCTCCCTCAACCTGCTGGCCATGCTTCTTTTTATGCAGCCCAGAATATGATTGGCTTTCTGGGCTGCAGGTGCACGTTGCCAGCTCATGTCTAATTTTTCATCCACCCATATCCCCAAGCCCTTCTCCACAAGGCTGCTCTCAATCCATTCATCCCCCAGCCTGTATTGATACTGGGGATTGCCCTGACCCAGGTGCAGGACGTTGTACTTGGCCTTGTTGAAGTTCATGAGGTTCACATGGGCCCACTCCTCAAGCCTGTCATGGTCCCTCTAGATGGCATCCCTTCCCTCTAGTGAATCAACTGCACCACTCAGCTTGGTGTCAGTTGCAAACTTGTGGGTGTACTCAATCTCACTGTCTATGTCATTGATGAAGTTATTAAATAGTATTGTTCTAGTACGGACCCTTGAAGGACACCACTTGTTACTGGTTTCCGCTTGGACATTGAGCAATTGACCGTAACTCATTGGACGCAGCCATCCACCCGGTTCCTTATCCATCTAACAGTCCATCCGTCAAATCCATGTCTCTGCAATGTAACAGCAAGAATATTGTGGGGGGCTGTATCAAAGGCGTACAGAAGTCTATGTAGATGACATCCGTAGCTCTTCCCTTGTCCACTGATGCAGTCACTCCACCATAGAAGGCCACTAGATTCGTCAGGCATGATTTGCCCTTGGTGAAGCCATGTTGGCTGTCTCTAATTACCTCCCTGTCTTCCATATGTTTTGACATGTCTTCCAGGAGGATCTGCTCCATGATCTTATTGGGCATGGAGGTGAGGTGAGTGCTGAAAGGCTGAAAGCCTTACCTCAGGGAGGTGAGATGAGTGCTGGAGTAGTTTGTGAAAGTGCTCCAACCACTATAATAGTAAAAGGCTATTTGGCATCATGATCACTGCCACATTTTAAAGACAAAAGCAAGCTCTACCTCATCAGGTGCCCGTCTTCAGAGAAAGGCTAGACAGACCGGCTCCCAAGAAGACATAGGTGCCTAGCTTCTACCATTTCTCTGCTTAGCCAGTGAAGAATGATAGTCATCTAAGATAGTAACTCCAAGTAATAAGAACTTGTGATTGATTTTCTAAGATCTCGTATTACGAGACTTCAATCATTGCACTAAGGCTAAATGCCCAACATCTGTGATTAACGGAGGTGTCCGGAGTGTGGATTTCAGCCAAGATTCCAAATGCAGTCAATATACCTAATGGAGTCACTTTTCAATACCACGTAATGAGCTTCACAATGCTCTCTACATACCCGTGGAATAGCCTAGCCATTCATGAAAGTCTGGGAAATATGACACAGGAACTATGGAAAAGCCACATCTCTCTAGGCTAGCACATGGTAGTCAGGAAAGATATGTCAAGGCATCTCAAATACTACTAGACACATATGTCTTTATAACTGAATTGAGTACTATTTCTTTTCAAAACCTTAGCCATCCTATAGCCATGCTGGTAATATGCACTTGTTATTTGTTTAAAATTTCCTCTATCTGCCATTGCTTGACAATATATAATACCAGATATGTTAGTGGGCTGAACCTCCACAGAATACTGACTGCAGTATTCTGGGGGATCTTGCATCTCTGTAATCTCTTTACATGTCGTCTTCTCAACAGAAATGTAGCAGTACAACTTTCCTGGCACCCTTCCTTGAAGTGGAAGTCAGACTGTAATTTTGCCATGTCTGTATGCACTGTGTGGTATATACCCACATATATATTTACAAACTTACATATACGATTGGCTTTCGGGGCTGCAAGTGAACGTTGCCAGCTCATGTCTAATTTTTCATCCACCCATATCCCCAAGCCCTTCTCCACAAGGCTGCTCTCAATCCATTCATCCCCCAGCCTGTATTGATACTGGGGATTGCCCCGACCCAGGTGCAGGACCATGTACTGAAGCTGGCTAAAATCTGTAATTTTCGGGAAATAAGTATCAACAATTCCATTTTTTTAAAGAATTGTGAAAAACATCTGAAAAATTTTGCCTGGGTTATGAGTATTCAGTCAAAAAAATTGTGTTAAACCTTCTGTACTATTAATGACTAATTGTTAAAGTCAGAATAGGAAAATTAAGCTAAGACTGTAGGATCAATGTTTTTCTAAGTGAAACAGATGAGACCTAGAGTTTCCATCTAACAAACTTAACTTAAAAATCTGGAGTAAAATAAAGCCTGGAACAAACAATGCTTATCTAAAGAAAGTAACCTTCAAATTGTATTTAAAAGTAGATCTAAAATGGATAAGTTATTTAAAATGAGAAAATGCTGGATCTAAAACACATTGTAAGGAGTTTTAAATATAAATAAAATACCAATATACTTAATTATATGCAATTAAAATATATTTCAACCCCCAAGCAACATTTGCTGTAAAAGACCACTTACAGAGAAATAAAAAATGATAATGAATTCTAAAGACTCCAGTGGCATCATTTAAAAACAATGTAGTGAATTTATTAAATTTGACATGGAAGATGAATATAATTAAATAGGAAAACGCTTATTTTGATTTGAGACCTTCTTTCAGAAGCCATGTATCACTGGTGTAGGGCAATTTTCTCTTTAGCATGTTTACAGGAAAAGTACAAATACATTGAGTGGCAATGGCATCAGTTTCACGTAAACAGTGTCAACAAAGACATATTTAGTGTTAGCTAATGAAAGTAGGCTAAATGGTTGTCCTGGTTTCAGCTGGGATAGAGTTAATTTTCTTCCTAGTAGCTGGTATAGTGCTGTGTTTTGGATTTAGGATGAGAATAATGTTGATAACACACTGATGGTTTAGTTGTTGYTAAGTAGCGTTTACACTAGTCAAGGACTTTTCAGCTTCCCATGCTCTGCCAGGGAGAAGCTGGGAGAGGGCACAGCCAGGACAGCTGACCCAAACTGGCCAAAGGGATATTCCATACCATATGACGTCATGCTCAGTATATAAACTGGGGGCACTTAGCTGGGGGGGGGATGTGTGACCACTGCTCAGGGACTGGCTGGGCATTGGTCAGCGGGTGGTGAGCAATTGCATTGTGCATCACTTATTTTGTGTATTCTTTTATCATCATCATCATCATCATCATCATCATYATTATTATTATTATTTTCCCTTTCTTTTCTGTCCTATTAAACTGTCTTTATCTCAACCCACAAGTTTTACTTTTTTTTTCCCCCAATTCTCTCACCCATCCCACTGCGGGGCCGGGAGAGTGAGTGAACGGCTGTGCAATGTTTAGCTGCCTGCCGGGTTAAACCACAACAATGGTATTTTACCCACTCTATTTGTTGGAAATGCATTAAGGAACAACAAAGAAAGATGTACAATATGTACTATAGGTAGAAACAGATTCAAAATAGCCCTGGACCCAGTGGTACCCATTTTAAGCATCTAAATGAAATATACTAGTATAATGCATAATTCAAAATTTGTCTTCTGTGTAGAACATAGGAAGAATTTTGAAATCACAGTGAATCATAGAATTGTAGAACAGCCCAGGTTGGAAGGGACCTTGAAAGATCATCTGGTCCAACCTTTCGTAGGAAAGAGAGCCTTGATGATATTTTCTAGCACCCTGTCCAATTGCATCTTGAAAACCTCCAGTGACAGGCACTCTACCATGTCCCTGGGAAGGTTGTTCCAGTGATTGATTATTCTTACTGTAAAAAATTTCTTTCTTATATCAAGATGAAACATCTCCTGGAGAAACTTGTACTCATTGCCCCTTATCTTCATATGGCTTCTTGTGAACAGAAAGCCTCCATCCTCTTTGCAGCTGCTGTTTAAGTACTGGAATGCTGTGATGAGGTCCCCTTGAGCCTTTTGTTCTCCAGGGAGAAGACACCTAGCTCCTTCAGTCTTTCCTCATAGGGCAGGTTTTCCAGAGCTTTGATTATCTTTGTGGTCTTCCTTTGAAGCCTCTCCAGTCTGTCTGTGTCTTTTTTGAATTGTGGGGACCAGAACTGGATACAGTACTCCAGGTGTGCCCCGACAAGTGCTGAGTAGAGTGGGATGATCACATCTCTGTCTCTGCTAGTGAACCTGATAATAAGGCCTCATTTTTCAGAATGCAAGAAGGCTGAGAAGAGATTAGGAGACAAGGTTTTTGTGCATCTATCTGATATGTTAAGAGTGGAAGGGAAGAATATAAAAATCAAAGAAACCTGAAAATGTAGAGATTTTATTTTAATAAAATTGTAGGATTTACCTTGTGATTTACTAATATACAGAATCGATGTTATTCTTGTATATTGAACTGTTCAACCTTGCTTGCTATGCAAAAAGTTGTCAGTGTTACAGTGTACCCTGAAGCAATTTTTTTACATCTATGGAGTGACATACAAATACAAATGAAATGTTACACAGTTCAGCAGGATGTGCTGTAATTCTCTTGCTGTGTTTTAGAAACAATGCAAATAAATGTTCATGGCGGGAAATGGCTAACTAGTCATTGTTTGAACTGTGTGTCTGTTCCTTGGAATGATTTGTATTTAATAGAATCAAATAAAACTTTCTCAGTTCAGTAGTTTGCCACCTTGTATTTAATATTTAATGATAACAGTAAACAAATGCTTATATTTATACTTTACATCTATACATAGATATGTATCTCTGTAGACTTACAGAGACAGACATAGGTACCTGAGACTTCTGAAGTATTCTGTACCAAATATTGGTTTTCTTAAACCTTAAAGGCTTGTGCACTTAGGATCTTTCAGAAAAAAATTAGCTCAAATTAACTTTCAGAGTAAATTAATTAAATCATCCTGAATAATTTTGTTAATATTTTTATAATGGATTACTTAGGCCACTTCATAAATTTAGATAAATTCCATTTCTTTTGATACGAGCTTAATCTGGTTTAAGTAATCCACTCTAAATTCACWGTCTTAGTTAGAATTTATTTTCCTGAGTCTCCCGATGTAGCCACATCCAAGGTCAACGTCTAGAGTAAACTGAAGAAATCGTTATAGCATGGATGGGGATAACTGTGCTAGTTTTAATCCAATGAACACAGGCAGTGCTCAGCTATATTTTCTCCTGCAAAATATGAATAAAATTGGTAAAAGCATATAGTCCATTACAATTTTGGTTACAATAGACTCATTTACTATGAAACTCATCGTTAATACTACAATCTTATTGTAAAATGAGCATTAAGTTCAGTGTCATTAAAATTTCACACAAGAAAAGTATTATATATTCTGATTTTTTTTCATATTTGAAGGTAACTGGTCAAAACATTTTAAACTTTCAGGTGCTTAAAATGGTAGTCAAAATTTCTACAGATCTCAGATACATTTAGACATAGCAGTCATTTTGTGAAAATTTCAAATTTTGCATATCACTAAATGCTACTACAATTTCATCAAAGGTTAAAAAAAATAACCTCAGAAAATGCTTATTTAATAAGAAAAAAAATCTGGTTCTCCCCAGTTACTTTAGTAAATCCAGTTAACCACTGATGTTGTTTGCATGTTTTTCACTCATGTGCAGTACTGAGACTGATTATTGTTTACAAATGTTCCCTAGAGAGGATGCTGTTCTAAAAATAGGTAAAGGAAGTGAAGATGCTTCTGGTAAATCATCTGTGACCATCTGTCCAGACAGTTCTTGTAGTTTTCCATTTTCTGCAACCTGATTAAGTCCTATTTTCTCAATAATTATTCCTCTATCAAAATCCCCATGCTACTAAATGTCCCAAGCTTTCTTCCTTGCTCTGGTTGCTAGGTGTGACACCTACTTTGTGCAAGAGGATTTTGCATTCTGGCCATCTTGCCCCTATAATAACGGGTTTAACTTTTCTTGATTTTCAGCATTATTTAGCTGCCATTGTTTATTATCTCTGACCTCTAGCTGCTGGTCCAGAAGGTGCAGCTCTCCTATAACCTGTGTTTCAGATTTTCCAAGTGTCATGGATGCCTTGGAAGCTCAGAAAATATCATATGGCAGTGGATGAATATGCTTGAGCAGCTAAA
This sequence comes from Phoebastria nigripes, assembly GCA_035582835.1. Taxonomy (NCBI): domain Eukaryota; kingdom Metazoa; phylum Chordata; class Aves; order Procellariiformes; family Diomedeidae; genus Phoebastria; species Phoebastria nigripes. Next base: position 115,277 of record JAYKAV010003103.1, read on the forward strand.
TATATCCCCTGGAAAAGAAGATTATCCCAGCAATTTAGACACAAATTTCAGAATGAGACAGAAACCATATATGCTCATTTATGCTCATATGAGCTCAGAAACTGTATATTCTCATTTCTCTTTATTGACTACAATGGGAGATTAGAGTGACTACCTGAGACATCTAACTTCAGGTACTTAAGATTTCGTATATGAATTCTATTTCCACCTTCAAAATGAATGTTGAACCAATTTAGTTACTCTAAAATTACATTCAAAATAGACATTGAAATATACTAGGATATTCAGAAAGCCAGAACACTATTCACAAGCTGACATAGTTATTAACCCCAATTGTCACACTGCTCACATTGTTTGTAATGCTTTATATTGTTATAATGTTTTGTGTTCTTCAGTATTGTGACAAAAACCTGCAGAGGGAAAAAAAAAAAACAACAAACCTCCAAAAAATGAAGAAAGAAAGGCTCCAGGGAGAGCTGGCATGGTATAGAATAATCATCACATCATCGCAAGATCTTTTTTGACTCTTCCTAGCCTTTTCTTTGCTGGGTCAACCTAAAAGTTATTTATAGTGGTATCATGTCATACATTTTGGATAGGAGTTATGTTCAGATGTATGACACATTGCGATCAGATTCTTGAAGCTGGTTTTGTTACCCCTACAGGTGTGTCAGTGCAAAAGAAGAACTTTCCCTGATGAAACAGTGATTTCTGAGGCATCACCATTTCCTCAGGAAGCTGAAGAACTGACAAGATCATGTTATGTGCCATTTATCTCTTTTATGGTCTATAGGGAGGTCCTTTGAAACCATTCTCTTCATGATGCAGTAAACAAATCTTCAGACTTCACTGTGTCATAGCCCAGGAGGAGAGAGGGAGAAAGGTGGATGGAAGTCTGTCCTGGTTTCGGCTGGGATAGAGTTAATTTTCTTCCTAGTGCTGTGTTTTGGATTTAGTATGACAAGAATGTTGATAACACACTGATGTTTTTAGTTGTTGCTAAGTAGTCTGCTAGTCAAGGACTTTTCAGCTTCCCTGCCAGGGGAACCAACTTCTCTGCCAGGTGCACAAGAAGCTGGGAGGGAGCATAGCCGGGACAGCTAGCCCAACTCGCCAACGGGGTATTCCATACCATGTGACGTCATGCTCARTATATTAATAGGAGGCGTGGTCCAGGAAGTAACAATCGCTGCTTGGGTATCGCTCAGTGGGTGGTGAGCAATTGCATTGTGCATCAYTCATTTTGTATATTCTATCATTATTATTATTATTATAATTATTTTCCCTCCCTTTTCTGTTTTATTAAACTGTCTTTATCTCAATCCACGAATTTTACTTTTTTTTCCGATTCTCTCCCCCGTCCCACTGAAGGGAGAGGGGAGTGAGCGAGCAGCTGTGTGGTGTTTGACTGCCTGCCGGGTTAAACCACAACAAAGTCGTTTTTTCATTTTAGGGCCATTCTGATAACAGAAAAGTTGGGACTTAGGTATCTGGAGCATTTGTCTCCACCCAATAACAATAATGTGTTATTGACTTCAGCTGATTACTTTTAAAGTTTTAGCTTTTGGTTTGCCTATTTTTTCAATATAGAAGCTATGAATGCCTACTTCAGCAAATTTGTTTCAACCTTTACATTTCTTCCACTTTTTCCAGTCAGTTATGACCATGACCAGCCTATACCCCATTTGTTTTAACTGACTTTAATTTTTCTGGTAACAGTGGTTTGTCTGGATTCAAGATGATAAAAGATTACAACTGCTTTTGCTTTCTGAGATCAGCTTTGGTTTCACTAGAATTCTACTAGATAAAGTAATAAAGCTCTGGCTTCATTTTATACATGTMATTGATTAGATATTGCGGCCTTTCAATACTCAGAAGGGGCTTATAAGAAAGATGGAGAAAGACTTTTTATGAGGGCATGTGTTGATAGGACAAGGGGCAACGGTTTTAGACTGAAAGAAGGTAGATTTAAATTAGATATAAGGAAGAAATTCTTTATGAGGAGGGTGGTGAGACACCGGAACAGGTTGCCCAGAGAAGTTGTGGATGTCCCATCATTAGAAGTGTTCAAGGTCAGGTTGGATGGGGCTTTGGGCAACTGATCTAGTGAAGGATGTCCCTGGCCATGGCAGGGGGATTTCATTAGGTGATCTTTAAAGGTCCCTTCCAACCAGAACCATTCTATGATTCTATGATTCTATATTCTAAATATCTCCTGCCTTAAACATTTCAGAAAGCAATGTCATTCAGATTGTCTCACATATGTTTTAATTTGTGTGTGTGTTTGTATGTGGAAGTGCATATGTTAATACACAGTTTGATGCACTCAGTGATGAAGTCCTAGCTCTGTCTACTCATTTGGATCAAGATTTTAGTTTGCATTTCTAATGTTCTTGTAAGAGAATTACAAGACAACAACTTCAATAATTGTATATAGGTGAGCAGAACACGTTGCTCAGCGATATTTTAAACCACAAGACCAAATTCCTCTTCGTATTGGGGAAGGCAAAGAAGGGCGAATTGTCCTGTATGTGAGTGAGTAGCAGGAATGTATGGAGCTCTGCCTAGGGACAGGAGTTGAGCTGGCTGAGAGCTTGTGGGTAAGGATTAGAGAGCAGTCTAACATGTTGTTGTGGGTGTCTGCTACAGACCATCTGATCACAAAGAAGAGGTAGATGAGGCCTTCTTCAGATGACCAGAAAAAGTCTCATGTTCACAAGCCCTGGTTGTCATGAAGGACTTCAACAATCCTGATATCTGTTGGAGGGACAACCCAACAGGACACAAGCAATCCAGAAGGTTTCTGGGGTACACTGATAACAACTGCCAGTCAYAGGTGGTCAAGGAGCCAATGAGGTGAGACATTCTGCTGGACCTCATCTTTACTAACAAGGAAGCACTGGTCAGAGATGAGAAGGTTGGAAGCAGCCTTGCCTGTAGTTACCATGACATGGTGTTCATAATCCTGAGAGGAGGGAGCAAGGCAAACAGCAGGATCTCAGTCCTGGATGTCATGAGAGCAGACTTTGGCCTGTTCAGGAATCTGTTTGGAAGAATCCCAAGGGATATGGTCCTGGAAAAATGAAGGGTAGAGGACAGCTGGTTGATTTTCATGGATCAAGAACAATCCACCCTGATGAGAAGGAACTCAAGCAAAGACAGCAGGATGTCTGGGTGGGTGAACAAGGAGATTCTGACTAAGCTTAAACATAAAAGGAAACATACAAGAAATAAATTCAGGAACAGGTGACCAGGGAGAAAAATAGACACACTGTCTGAGCATGCAGGAATGTTGTTGAAACACAGAAAATACTTTTTTTTTTKGTAAGGGTCGTCAAACACTGGAACAGGTTGCTCAGAGAGGTTGTGAAGTCTCCATCCTTAGAGACATTCAAAACCTAACTGGACATGACCCTGGGCAACCTCCTCTAGCTGACCTTGCTAGAGCTCCAGCAATAACTTCCAGCTTTCATCATTCTGTGATTCTGTGACTCTATTATTGTACATRTATTTAGCTTTTCTTGACCCAGGTGGAGTTAGACTCTTCATGCAGAAAAACTGGAAGATGCAGACAATAAGCCACAACTCTCATTTTATAGTCACATTTTTAACCATGCACTGTTATACTTCCACTATTCTCTGAAAATATATACTAGTATTTTATTCAGAATTAAGTTAATATAGAAAAATGTGAGAGGGATGAAAATAAGAAAATGTGAATATGAGCTATCAGATTTCCTGCTGGAAAACACAGAATAAGGTCAGCAAAACTGCCAAGGTCTGGTAAGCAGCTGAGTTATTAACAATGACAAATTGCCAACCATATTGCATTTTATTGGATATGTGACACCCTGAAGGAAACTCCTGTTCCACCACATGCAAAATGGAACTGATATAACTGTATTGTTCCCTCTTGTGTTGAAAACCCCATCTATTCAACTACAGCCAAATTCCACCCACCATGTAGTATTTTTAACAAACTCCCCTTCTTCTTTTTCCTGACTCTGAAGTTGTCACAGTTTAAAAGTTTTTTGCCACTTTTAGAAATACGTGGCAAAGTTACTGGGATCCTTGGGCAAAATTCTGCATCTGCAGTTTAAATATGATTCTAAATTCAGGCTGCCTAATTAAATTCATTGAGGTCAGAAGCAGAAATACAGATGTTTTCTCAAAACAAAAAAGGCCAAATGCAATGAGGAAAGGTTGCGGTTTGATCCTGCTTTCCAAAATTGGTCAGAGAGACATCTTCTGGCATGGCACACATTGTGTGCTTCAAATAGAGGGATTACAACTCTGAGAACCAAGGTGTGCTCTCGGTGGTCTAACTACAAATGGCACTCATGGGGAGGTATGCAGGTAGTCTAGATGTAATTTTGTACAGATCTGGCATGTGCTGAAGACATCTTCTCACATACAAACATCAGAAAAGCTATGGGATTTGATAARTTGGTATGTCTCCAGTCTCGTGTACCCTTTTGAACTAGGACAGTGCTTGATTCTTGTCTGATTGTTATTTAAAACATTTTTATTCAAGGTACCTGGGTGTAGCTCTATTTAGTAATGCTGTGCTCATTTACTTTAATGAAGAATCTGTTCAGAATGAGTATATATTTATTTGCTTTATTTTTTCAAAGCAACATAATTCCAAATGCATGTAAATTGTAAATTTATTGTTCTTTCTTTTTCCTGGTCTGAAGAAATTCATTATAAATCTGGAACTTTTTTCTTCCTATTATATACATGGTTTATGATTCTAGGTCTATAAGAATAAAGATTTTATACCAAGCAACAAAAAAAGATACCATATTTTTCCAGTTTGTACATTAAATATCCATGCCATTGAGCAAATATATTGATTTCTTCAGAGCTTTCTGTAATTTTTATTTTATCTTCTTCCATATTAAACTCTGTTTCTAGTCAATTTATGAATAAAAATAAGCTTGCTGAAAAAAATAAAAAAAATTATATAATGCTAATTGTATTCTTAGTAAAGTTATTCCAGATAACTGAAAGCTTAAACTAGTCTGAAGAGAAGACTAGTATATACTCTCTAAAACTAGTCATAACAAATACTTAATAATAATAATACAAATTATTCCTATCAATAGATGCTACTGGCACTAGAAGTGATTTATATGAAACTGATTAAAAGATATAATTGAGATCAGAGTCTGGGATTTCAGTTTTAACTTCTCTTTTTTTCTTTTTTTTCTTCCCCCCGCYGCTCCTTGTGAGTTTTGTGGATTTAATAAATATATTGTATATATATATATCTCACCACAGGAATAACAAAAGTAACATCAGTGTTGAAGTGTTATTTTCATACAATTTGTTATTTAATATCTCTCTGGGTTTTTTTAATAGAGCTATCCCATGATTATTAAAACTCTGTAACACCTTCTTTCAAGTTCAAGCCTCTAAATACAGAATGTATTTTGGAAATGGAATTACAGACTGATGAGACATTTCATTTATAAAACTGCTGACAGAAACATAACTATGGCAGTCTGCCTGTAAACTTTTATTATATTACATTATACTGTACTTCTATTAACCTGAAAATGGTCAGAACTGATTTTTTTTCTCGTGAAGGGATGGAACTCTCTCTTCCCGCACCCCCCGCCCTTAATTTTTTTTTTATCAGGTCACGTTTATTAGGCCAGATCATGTTTCTTGAGAAATCCAGTACTATTAGCCTGCTTGGAATAAATGGTATTAGATTAGTAATGTTAAAAGAAAAAAACAGCTTAGTGATTAATATACTGACATACTCATTTTAGCTGTAGATGTAAATTTGTATGGATGACATAAGAGCTAGGCTTTTTCTGCAGGATGTTGTTGGGGTTTAAGAAATTTTAGATGGGGACCCCAGTAATATTGGGGGTGGAAACAGAAGACAGAGGGACACAGAGAGAGAGAGAAGAAGAAGAGGAGGAGGAGAGGGAGAGACTAGAGACTAGACATTAATGTTCCTGAGCCTTCATCAGCTGGAGGCATGTTCAAGGCTATGCCTCTGTCACTGGTCATCACTGACTCCTTGGGAACTTGGACATACTTTTAGGACTCCCTGCTGGCTGAGGTTGCATGCTCCAGAAGCTCTCTTGACTTCTAGCTCTTCAAGGAACCAGATTCACTCAGTGTTGCCTCACCATAAGGCTTGACTTGACACTGGCTGTSATATTTCTTTATTGCACCATACAGTAGGTAACAGTTATAACAATGAAACTGTGGACCAAAAGACATAAAAGGATGTTCAGTTGTAAGTAAAGGGAGAAGCAATACACAAAAACACACAGAGACACACACCTGGTAGACAAGAGATAATGGAGACAATGCCAAAAATCCAAAGTCTCCAATTATTAATTGATGGGCCATTGAGAAACTGCAGGTGCAGCTTTGGAGAGGGCCAGTATGGTCTTTGCAGCTGATAAGAGCGGGGAAACTAGAGGAATATGAGGATTTAGGATACTTGAGGGGGACCCGTGGGACTGTACAAAGTTTATGAAGGAATGTTTAGGGGAAGCGTATTGGGGARGAACAAAGGAGAATCAGGCAGAAGTGGTATAAAAGTGGCCGCTCATGTGTAAACCTATACTGGTCAGTACTCTTGTCTGACCAAGCCCAGCTCCTGATCACCCCAGTCTGTCCTGTCCTCTTATTAAATCCTTTCTTAATGATACCTCTGTGTAATCTCACTCTCTACCCCATGTGCGTCAGTGCTGCAAGGACTCAGTGCCAGCTACTGGGGGGACCAGCGTGAGGGGACTGGGTGCCAGTTGCTGGGGTCAGACCAGGGGTGTGGGCACCCCTGGCCTGTGGTGTCAGCTACTGGAGCCAGTGGGGTCTTCGGTCTCCAGCCGCTGGGGTCTTTAACCTCCAGCCACTGGGGCAGGAGCAGTGCATGTCCAAAAAAACAGCTACTAGGGGGGGACATGGGTGAGTGAGGGGCTCAGTGCTGGATTGGGACTGAGGGTCACAGCCCGTGTGCCGGGTGCCGGCTGCTGGGGGCAAGTGTTTGTACCTTCCCCAAACCGGCTGTGCATGGGGTGTGCGTGTGGATTTGCTGGCAAACTCCAAGCTGGACCAGCCAGTGAGTAGGGGGGCCCACTTGTGACCAGCCACCAACTGGTTTTAACTCCATTCACCACAACTCTTTGGGCCTGGCCATCCAGCCAGAATTTTACCAATCAAGGAGTACACCCGTCCAAGCCATGAGCAGCCAGCTTCTCTAGGAGAATGCTGTGAGAAAAGGTGTCAAAGGCTTTACTAAAGTCTAGGTAGACAACATCCACAGCCTTTCCCTCATCCACTAAGCAGGTCATCTTGTCCTAGAAGGAGATCAGGTTAGTCAAGCAGGACCTGCCTTTCATAAACCCATGCTGACTGGACCTGATCGCYTGGTTGTCCTGTATGTGCCGTGTGATGGCACTCAGGATGGTCTGCTCCACAACCTTCCCCAGCACCGAGGTCAGACTGACAGGCCTGTAGTTCCCCAGATCCTCCTTCCGGCCCTTCTTGTAGATGGGTGTCACATTTGCTAACTTCCAGTCAACTGGGACCTCCCCAGTTAGCCAGGACTGCTGATAAATGATGGAGAGTGGCTTGGTGAGCACTTCCGCCAGCTCCCTCAGTACCTCTGGGTGGATCCCACCTGGCCCCATAGATTTGTGTATGTAACTTGTGTATGTGTATGACTTCCACAGTATCATGCCACCCTGGCCACAGCAAGGGTCAGAGTACAGTCCAAAGAAGAGTTTTCCTTTCTGTAGCTTGTGTTAAGCATGGGGAATTAAAGACATGGGTTCCACCTGGGGTGACTGTAATTATCTTTCAGTACTCGGTATATTTTTCAATGGTGATGCAGAGACATCTTTTTGATTGTCAACAGGAGAAACTTGCCTGGTCTTACCACATACATCTACTTTAATTCTTTGGCAAAGGAGTGTTTGTTACATGCCATCCTGTCTTCTTCAGTAGTGCGCCCCAAAATGGAGATCAGTTGCTTTGTATTAGTGAAGATAAATGTTGACAAAATGAGATTTGCTAGGGAAATTTGTTAGGAGCATATGAAATTTTACACATATATTTATAACTTTATACATAACTTTTTATATATAACAAATATATATATAGTTTTATAACTATATGTAAAGCCTATAGTTATATATGTATATATGTATATGTATATCCCTCTTGATATAAATTTACTGCCTCTTGCTCGTATTTGCCCCAGATACAGACAGCAAACACGACCTGACATGCATATGAGGCATAGCAAATTTCAAGATACTCTAGGGATGCAGATTTTTAGAGCGCTTAAGTTATTTTTCAAACTGCAAGCCCTCCTTACTCATAACTATAATGAAATTGGTGCTCTGCTATAATATCCCATTGGTTGTGTGAGGCTTAAACTGTGGGTATAATCCCTGATTTTAGAATTTGTCTACTCTGTGTCTGCTGGCTCTAAGCAAACTGAAGGATGCTGAGTTGTGTTTCTGATTTTAGTCTTACTCTGGAATTSAATTTGCTCTTCATCTTGAGTTTTATTAGTGCACGGCAAACCACATTTATTTCCAGCAAAGATGTGCAAGGCAAGGTATATGTGTGTGGTGGGTAACTGGGGGTGGGGAAAGAAACGGAGGAAATTATTTCTGTAATGGTTTCTGAATGTCAGGATGCTTCTGCTGATATAGTTGTATTTCAGTTTCTGCTGAAGTTCACTAGGAAGGAATTTACTTGAAACATTTTTGTCCAATGCTTGCCACATTACTATAAAGTAAAATTTAGCATGGGTCTTTTACAAATTGTGGGGTTAACTGAATTTCTAGCAGTAGAAAAGAAAGTAGAGTGCTTACTACAAAACTGTTCATCCACTGGTATCTGTCAAGCCTGAATCCTTGATAATATTTTCAAGCTCAAAACTTTGTCATGTGTCTAGACACCTCGTGTTTCAGTGCCACTGTGTAACAGTACACATGRCACAGCACTGATTGTTCACTGCATTATCTATTGAATGATATGCTAGATTGAGTCTGCCCCTTTTACTAACGTTATCCCATTGCTCAATAAAAAAGTGCAATTCTTGACTCTTCTGGTTTTCCTCTCAGCTTTCCCCAAATACCTTTGCCTTCTAAACTCCAAATCTCTTAAATTTATTTTTTCACGTTAATATTTAAGCCCTTACCAATTTTACCTTGTAAAAGGACAAGATAAAGTTTCTTATGTTTTTGAGGATTACAAACTGAAATAAAATATACTGCTTGAAGTCAGTGAGGCTTTTTGCCACCAGGTTTTCCCCCTCAAAATTTTACTTCTGGCCAAAGATAAAAATCATCAGATTGGCAATTCAGGCTCTTAACAGAACAGCTGCCAAGAAAGGAGGTAAGAATTATTAAATCCTTATGTCTTTTTTTTCTGGACAAAAAGAATGCTGAACACTGAAGTTTTCTGTTCATCTATTGTCCCTGCTTAAGTTCTTTGCTTTATTGTTCATAAAACAGCTCTCTCAAACTCTGTTTGAAAAACAATGTGAAATAATTTGAAAATGCAGGACACCTCATTGCAATAATACTTAACCTCAGTTTTATTCTGTTTTCACACTTTGTCTCTAATTGTTTCTTTTCAAGAAATATTCGTTTCTTACTGGAACAAATTTCAGCTTTCACTTCCTTCTACTGGAGAGCTGCTTTTCATAAAAGTCACTTTGAAACAATGAAAAATAGTAAATATCAGAAAAGGGGAAATTCGTCTGAACAGTCAAGCCTAATTTTGTTCAATCTTTTATTAGTTATTCCTTTTGGTAAATGAAAACCAAGGAAGTTTTTTATCAAACAGATATAGGTACTTGATTAGCTCATAATCTAAGGCTTTGCTTTTTCATGAAACTCTAATGAAACAAGCTTTTAAAACATATTCTTATAGTCGCGTGCATGAAGTTCATTTTAAGTCCAAACAGGTAAATCCATTTGCAGGTTATTTTCACCATGTTGTTTATCATAGGTACACCATCTGCCAAACATACCTACTTTAGACCCTTTGACATTATAAAATATATAAGAGGTCATTTCTTATTGCCTTGGACAACATTTTATCTTCCAAAATCAACCATTGAACAGGTAAGTGTGTATTTCAAGGCGATTCCCTGCATTTCAGAGGTCAACGTGGTTCAGTGGTATTAGACTTCACTGTTTCTGAAGTGCTTTGAAATACCTCAGAAAATAAGTAGAAAATATCACTGTGTTAGGGTTTGTTTTTTTTATTTTTTTTCTGAACTGAAATCATTAGAAAAGAAAGGGAGTCTTCTTTGCTGTCTTTCTGAGAGATTTAGCTGTTGCCTTACCAGCACAATATGAACCACAGTCCAGTCACATATATATTTAGAAAATACAGACATATATATGTATATATACACACAAAAATATGTATAAACTGGGTTAGGAAGACTAAACAAAACCATACAATTTTACTGAAGAACAAATGGTGTAGGATTTACATTTTCTGGTGGAACTGCTATTATAGATGTTTGAAAAAAAATTATATGAAACATTTCTGAGTGTCACCCTGGATTTGACCGAGATTCAAACCGTTCTAATGATGAAGTTTCTATGAACTTCAGTTAATTCAATGTGCGTAATAACAGAGATTTCCGTTTTCAGTTCTTATATGTAATTCAGGAGGTAAAAATAGAAAATAAGACAACAATTCCTTGTTACCTATATTTTATATTCTTTCATTAACTGCATTTATGTATACTTAAAATAGTTGGAACTTTACTACACTGTATTCAATGGCCCAATTAAGTCTTAATATAAAAAGCCKTAGTTTTTATCACGTTGAACACTTTAAAAATTGTACTTCAGCCTTTCATTTGTTTTGTCAATATAAATGTAAACAAACAAAGCTACCAAGTATAACGTGTAAAAACAATATCTAATGATAATCTGTATGAGACAACTCTTCCTGTTATCCATAGCCAGGTAAAGTGACTTTAATATGGACAATAAACAACACATTACTTATTTTCTGTTTTTTCTCTTGTTAAATCATGAACAGTGCTATCTCAGAATAAATGAAAGATGACACTAAACTGTTTTTTTTTACATCAGTTCTAAAGGAAAATTCACAGAACATATGATTTTCTCTAAAATAAAGAATCTAAATTCTATGTCTGCTGCTCACTCATTCATTGCTTCTCTTAGGAAGTTTAGGAAATTAGGTTGGAATGTCCCCATCTGAAATAATGAGTTAAACAGGTCTGACTTGCATTATCCATCTCTGTTCTTTGCTTCCTTTGATAATAAAATTTACTTGTCTTATGCTTATTAATTTTATATGTGGGCATAATTGAGATAGGTGGATGAAACTTGACACCTGCATGAACTCTCCTGTATTTTGAATGGTGATGCAGCTGAAGACATCAGCAAGAAATATCACTTCTTTTTGTTAGCCTCTGGCAGATTTAATAAATATCCTCTTTACCTGAACCAAGATGACCTTTCTTCCATCATTTAGGGAATTAACTACCAATGGTCACCCCAGGACTCTAGTTCATTAAAGGGGACAAGTRGCATGACATGCCTGATTAAGTTATTACTCTAAAACCAGTGTGGACTTACGATTAATCATACTACAGATTTGGGTAATAACGCAGCTCACCAGCTGTCTGTTGATGAGAAGATGGGCTAGTAAGTGCACAGGTAAATTCAGTATACCATTCCAAAATTTAAATTCCAAGTCATGATTTGAGTACTTTTTGGTTTCAGATAAATACAGTAAGAAATCATATAGAGCTCAGCAACCAAAGCATTAGTTTTTACTCACAGTTTCTGGGAAATTATTCATTGTGCTGAATTTAAWTCCTCAGTGAATTATCTAAGGCAATTAGGACATCACAGCTTTTTCAGTCTGACTGTTAGCAACAAATGAAGGCTGCAGCAGGTTTATGTAAAATTAGAACTTGCTAAGATTTATTATAGTCTTCAGCATTCATAAAACCCTTCCTGTTTAGCCCTCCAACAACATGCTGTATCCTGGCAAGAAACCAGCAAGTTATGATAGCTGCCTGATATTAATTAATAATTTAGCCTTTACAATTGTCCTGGCATTTATCCTAGAAGTGCTTTTTGTGAGCCCTGGCAGTTTACTGGCAGATGCACTGCAGGCAATTAGAAGATGTTGTCTTCATACGGCTTTGCTGCCCATTCACCTATTTAATAAAGCATTTTCATTGCTTGCATTTGGCTTGTGTTGGTACAAAAATACTTGCACCTAAAGTAAGATACAAATGCTGTACAATGGCTCTATTGTCATAGGAAATATATGTAGTGAAATAACTGTTTATTTAAGGGAAATAGTAAACATGAAGGAAGAGATTGAATTTTGATTTGATTTCTCTAACACAGGACATTAAGATTTAAAGTCAAAAGATGATATATGTGACAGTCTGGTCATTTATTTATCACTGAATAAAAGAATTTGAAAATTATTTTGTTAAAATGGCTTCAATAGTTCTAGGTTTTAGTACACAGTGGTGTTCTGGATATTTTTTCCTCTCATTTATTTTTGTGTGTCTAATATCCGAATGCTGAGAGAACAAGCCATAACGCAGCGAATAAGTAGAGATGTATTTGGCATACGTGAAGAGCTCTCAGAAATATTTGAGGATTCCTAGAACACATGTTCAGACTTATTTTAATCATGTTTTGAAAATTCTTATGTCAAATTACTTCAACATACTTACTGTTTAAATTAGATTGTATGTTATTTTTCCCACAGAGGATATCTCCCTGCCATGATTGGAAAGGCATTTTGGGCGTAAGGTAGTTGACATGAGTTGTGGTATATTGTACACAGAAAAAGAACATTTGCAGTTCTTGATATAAAAGTTAATGATCTCCAGCTACATAATATGTATTACAATGCACAGTAATGATTTGTAACTGTTATTCTAAAACCATCTTTTCAAGTGTGAAAATATGTCACTTTTTATACATAAACGTAAAATATAACAATTATTTAACACTTTATAAACTACATGTAAATTCAGTTTTAACATAAAATATACCCCCAATACCTGTCAAAGTAACAGTTTTTAAATAAAAACAACCAAAAAATAATTCCTCATACTCTTATGACCTTATCTAATGAACGCAAAGAAAAATGCAGTCAAGATGTACTGAATGATGAATATAGAAGATGACAGTGAACATTTGCTATAAACTACTTGGCCAATATAAATAATAAATAAATAAATTCTAAAAGCAATATATTCTTGGTCTGCAGAGGTCATTTTATGGAAAGAAAACTGAAATTCYTAAACATTTGCTGAATAACTAGCTCAGGCAGTCACAAAATCCACAGATTTTCTTAGATTTGCATATTAAAATGCTTTACAATTTAAGAATTGCAAACTCTTATGAAAGCAAGCCTAGGTTTAACTTTTACAGAGCATATGAAAATTATAGGTTAATGTATGCCAGTGACCTCACAGTGAAAACTGAGTAAGCAGAGAGCAGTAGCCTGGAAATATTAAAGAAAATAATTTTAGTGGCAGTTAAACTTCAGGATGAGTATAAACCTCACAAAGACAAGAAATACGTTGTTATTTCTATATTTAAGACAGGAAAAATGATGAAATATGTTCTTTCTTAGTATTCTTTTTGGCTTAACAGTGGCAACTACATGAAACTATTTATGGTACATGAAAATGTAAGCATAAGCTCTTTCGTCTGAAGTCTAATAATGGAGAAACTTTTACTTGGTTGGTATGTACTCCCTTCTGACTAAATCAAGGGAAGATACTTTCCACACCTGCTTGTAGAAGAGTTCTTTGTCCATTGCTTCTCACCTCTGTTACTAGGGGACCATTTGAGGGAATCTGTCATGAAAACTTGCTGCAGCTCCAGGAATTTCTACAGTTCTACCTGGACAGCATGCGGTAAGACCTAAACTTGACCTAATTCTAATCCAGTAACATTAACTGTTTTCAGAAATAATGGTTAACAGATGCCTTTACAGTACACATTGGAATMACATTTTTGTCCTCTTTATTTTTTAAAGTACCACAAGTCTCTGAAGTTGTTGCAATATTCTATGTCAGCAAAATACAATCAAATACAAAAAATGCCCTTTTGTGTTTCACTAATTAAGAAAAGAGACTGAATGGAAATATATAGAATCAGCCACCAATATTCTGAATATTTTGATTACAGTGTATGTCTCCACTAATAAATTTGTCACTGTCACATCGTAGTTTTGCTTACTCCTGTTCTTTCTTCTGTGATGAATGACGTCTGTTCCTGACAGACACAGTATGTAGAAATAAAAGACCATATGTTTAGATTACTGAACTTTTTGCAGGATATACAAAATCAAAATATAAAAAATACCAAACCCCTGCGCGTTATTTTTTGGTTTGAAGACTAACAAACAGTCCATCCAAGCATACACAAAGATGAATCCATCCCCCAGTTGTAGCAATCTAAAAATTAAGTATCTAGTGTAATCTAGTTATAGGATTGTATGTAAACAAAAATTTCAGTGAAAATGATTCTGAGTTAAATGCAGCCATTGGGTTTTTCTTGAATATTAAAAAATATTGCATACAATGGAAAACACGGAAAGTGGAAGCAGAAGTGGCAGAGTAACAAACCCAAGGAAGTTCAGCTGTAAGTCAATAAATATAATATAAAAAACATACACAACAGTAATGTCACATTTGCTTGATGGCTCTTTCCTACCTATAAGCAGCAGTTGTTCCACACAGTTGGCAGACAAAACATAAAACTTCAGACATGAGTTCACTAGTTTTTAAGAATGATCCTTGAATGGTGAGTTCAGCATAGAAATGAAGTAATAATTGGAAAGAAATAATTCTGTAACGCTTCAGTTCCTTTATTCAAAATCAAGGAATGGAAAAACATGACAAACAGAGAGAAATCTTCTGATTGTTACTTCAGAATAATCTTTGCTTGGATTAATTAAATTCCTGTGTTGAAGATGTAACTAAGAAAATTTAACTTGGTAATTCAGTAAAGAATTGTTTCTCTGTGTGTGTGTATACGTATATATGTATATAAAAACTACAGTACAAATGGCAAAACAAAAATGTTTATTACACCTTTGTTTATCTCACAAAAGCTCTTCTCAGAATCAGTGGAAAGGACCTTTGGAAATTATTACTAGTAGAATATGGAATAACTTATTCTATAAAGTTCATCCAGCTGATCTGCTTGTCCATCTATTATAACCTGATAACTAGAATCATAGGAAAAGGTGAAACAGGTAATCTCTTTTTTCCCAATATGTTGTTTAGCGCACTGTTTAAATCTGTTTTCATGTATGCCTTTAGGAATATAGGTATATGTGTGAAAATACAACTTTATCATAGACAGCCTCCTGTATGGCATTTGCTCATTTGCTACCACCTAAACCTCACATGGCTGAATTTCCATTTTGGGAGTTCATGTTCATCCATTCAGGATCTTCAAAATCACAATAATCAGCGGCACTAATTGGATTTATTATTTGTTTCAGCAGTATGGAAAGAGTTATCAACATCCTTCTGATAAACTGTTTGTGTTACTTAACATGATCACTGGCAATTATTTGCCTGTAGCCGTATCTACACAGGAATTTATCAGGCTACATGGTATGGTTTTGGATAATAAAATCAGTTTCATGCTGTCTCAAGCAGCACGTTGGGAAAGGCTTGCTAAAATTTGCTTAAAGGCTTCAAATAAAAAAATGGGGAAAATTTGGACAATCATAACTCCACTTTATGCAGAAGATAGCCAAAATACGGAATCATATTACGTGAAGAAACTCTGTCACATCCTTTTAAATTGTCTTATCAGCAGATAGTGTTTCTGTCACATGAAGAAAGAAGGTCTAATAAAATTAAAATAAATTTATCCAAACCAATGAAGAAAACCCAAAATAAATCTGTAAAAGGAAAATTCTTAGATGAACAGATATATTGTCTTCTTTGTAGGAAAATAATCCTTGCAAAATTACGTATTTATAATCACATGAAAGCTAATAATCAAAATTAAAGTTGGGAAGAAGTTGTGGATTGTCATCCTTGACAGGAATGGATAACAAGCAGCTTCTTCAGTGATGCATGTGTAGAATACACCTTTATGTATATTCGCACATGCTCCGATCAACTTTAGCAAGGAAGGAAATATAAGTAATTGTCTCCTTTGGAAAAAGTGACAGCTACAGCCCATCTTTCAATCTCCAAATACAGAAAAAATGATTACAGTAAGATTAGCAGGAACTATAATGACAAAATGTATGATTCACTTCTATTAAGTTGCCCAGAGGTTAGCTGGATCACCAATACTGGAATAACATAACCAAAAGAAAAAAACCCAGACATTCAACTTCCTGTCATGAAGGAAATTGGGAATTATTTAATAAGTCATTCATTGTGTAGAGACTATTATATAACTCAAACAGTAAGGCCACAGGGGCAAGCCTACTAATTAGCTATCAGTTCTCCTGCAATACTTTAAGTGAAAGTTATCTTTTCCTTCAGTTTTCGTCAGGAGCAGACATGAGCTAGAGATGTTTTATTGTGATGAAGGCAAGATGCTCAACATCCTCTGTCAGGAAGCCTGTTTTATTCTTGATTGCTGCAATGAGCGATATTACTGAGGAAATGTTCTGTCCTTACACATTTGTAGATAGATGGCTTTAGATAACAACAAGCTATCTGAGTGAAAGGTTAACAGAATTGTACTTTCTGTGTAATAGGTAGTGAGATTCTCGTTCRCTTAGTAAATGGTTCAGAAAGATATCTGTCTATTGAGATAAAGACTCATCTGGCCTCTTAGGAGTAAGAGAAATTTCAGAGAGTTATGTGGATTAATTATCAGGAACACACTTACTCATTTGGCTGATGAAAAATGAAGATGAGAAAAGGAAGAAAACTGAAAAAAATCAAGAATGTAATTTATATTCATTATTCTTAAGTCACTTTAAGTTTAGATGAGGTATTTGAATGTTTCTGCTCAGATGTATTGGCTGGATTTCAGAAAACGCTAAATAAGTTTGAGCACATRCTGCCTGGCTTTTGGTTTTCTTTTTTTTTGAAGGGAAGGTAAACGCCACAAGTTTGCCTGCTGCTGCTGTCTTAAATGGGAAAAGAAGGAGATTTTTATCTTGACAGAATGTACACTTTGCTTGACACATTTCTGGTAGAAGCAGTGGCTACTTCTCACCAAATAAAATTGTCCAAGAAGGGCAAAACAAAGCAGAAATCCCTCTGTTATTGGGAAAGCAATATGAGAGAGAAAAAATGAATTCATTCAAACTGTGATACCTACAAACTCTCCTCTTTTCTGTGAAACCCAGAACTCTTTCCTTCCAAAATACATTGCTTCTCCTGAGACTTAAAGGAGTGCATTATGTTAATTTTCATAGTGTAGACAGCTCACTGAATGAATATGGGTGAGACTCAGGTCAAAGTTAAAACACGTTACACATCTAAGATAGGGGGTCAATTAAGTTACCCACAGGTAGGTGCCTAGCAGCATTTGAGATCGCTGCAGGTARTAGAGACATGCCTGTGGAACAAGCAGGTGTGATACACAGTTGGAGGGCAGGTGTAATTTGTGAGGACAAGCATCTCAGATGGTATTAGACATCTATGCATGGGCAAGTGAGCTAAAACCTTAAGTATCTGAACTCCTTTTACAGTGAGTGGCTGCTGAGGGCTTCATACAGTTGCCTAGTGTCATCTGAGATGTTCTAGGGTATTGTGTCTGACCTTCAGTTGCTGCTTTAGAAGACCATAGACCTCCTGATGGGTTTACTTACAAAAAAAGCAGCGCAATGGGGTTCTGGTAAAATGTGATCAACTTGCTTCATAACCATGCAATTAAGTGAAGAGTTTCACATGGTGCCTATGGCCTTCTAGAGCAGAGACTGAAGGTCACTCACTGTAAAAGTTCACAATCAATGTGGTTATGTGATATAAAGATTATGTAGGCATCATGCTTCCTTTTTATGTTATATACATAAATGTTTATACATATGCATGACAGTTACAGACAATCATATGAAAGAGCAAGAAAATGCCTCTTCAAGTAATTAATACCTCCCCAGRAGAATAAAACCACATGTACAGTAGCTCTCACAGATGCATAAAACTTAGTCTTTTCTACAAGAAACTGTTCCTCAGACATTGACTTTGGAAACAAAAAATCACACCAATACTGTAATCAGAAAATTAAAGTCTGAAGCATGATAAGGAAATTTAATTGATGCTTCTTATTTCTTTTTACTCTGTGTTAACAATGCCTTCTATTTTCTACTAAATGTGCTAAGTTATTAGTAATTTACTAATAGAGTTCATTGAATAAATCTAACAAGTCTCTAAAATATTTTATGATTAAGTTAATAAAGAATTACAGTTAGCTAAAATGCTATTGGTTAACTCCACGGTAATCAATTAATATTTGGGGAAGCTATACAAATATAATCTAGGATATTTTATAAACAGCCTGCAACTAAGTCCTTGTTTTCTGGAAGCGTTGCTGAGAAGTAAGGGATTAACAAGTGATTTGAGGAATGATTTTACTGATGTGACTATTTAGATAATCTTGGACAATATTTTCACTTTAATAGAAGGCTGAGCGGACTTCAAATTTTTTGTCTATGTGATCAGGTAGGGTGCATATTGGGTGACAAAGATTTTCCCCATCCTCTGTGTTTCCAACCTTAAAAAATACTCTAAAGCACACTGAGCTGGATTTATTCTCTGGGGACATACCTGCCCACATCTTATTAAAATATACTGAAGGTATTTGTAAAGAAATGTCAAGACTCCATTAGCTTAAAMTGATACAGTGAATGGTATTAATGGCCATTTTAGGCCATTGATTAGTCTTTCATTTTTACAGGTGTCCTGGTTTCGGCTGGGATAGAGTTAATTTTCTTCCTAGTAGCTGGTAGAGTGCTGTGTTTTGGATTTAGGATGAGAATAATGTTAATAACACACTGATGTTTTAGTTGTTGCTAAGTAGTGCTTACACTAGTCAAGGACTTTTCAGCTTCCCATGCTCTGCCAGGTGCACAAGAAGCTGGGAGGGAGCATAGTCAGGACAGCTGACCCAACTGGCCAACGGGGTATTCCATGCCAYATGACGTCATGCTCAGTACATAAACCGGGGGTTAGTCGGGGAGGGGTGATTGCTGTTTGGGGACGGGCTGGGCATCGGTCAGCGGGTGGTGAGCAATTGCCTTGTGCATCACTCATTTTGTATATTCTACCATTATTCTTACTATTATTATTTTCCCTTCCTTTTCCGTTCTATTAAAGTGTCTTTATCTCAATCCACGAATTTTACTTTTTTTCCCGATTCTCTCCCCCATCCCACTGAGCGGGGTGGGAGTGAGYGAGTGGCTGTGTGTGTGGTGTTTTGCTGCCTGCCGGGTTAAACCACAACAACAGGACTTTAGCTTCTCCCCACTCCCAACGCACGCATCCCTGCCCCTACCTAAGGATAAAGAAAAAGATACTGGGCTACTTGTTTCAGCTCTATAGTTCACTCTACACTTCTCACAAACAGAAATATATAAAATTAACTGAAAACTACATACTGTTAGGGTCCAGTGGTATGTTAGGTATAAAATACCCTATTAAAGACAATTAATCCAAAAATGTAAAGCTAGAAATAAACATACCAAAAAAAAAAAAAAACAAACCATACAGCAAAATGCCATTATAGGTGAATAAACAAAGAATTAATTGTACATAAATTGTAGTGAACTATTGTACAGTTGTTTGCTTCAAATGTACTTTTGATATATTCAAAATAGCTTGGAAATATGGTCTCCTGAGGGAATGATAAGTCTTAATAAATGCAATTATTTTTCAGAGGGAGCTTGTATTCAGGTCTGACATTTCATTAGAAAGCTGAGATCAACTTCTGACAAAAAAAGAGATKGGCAGATGCATGGACTAAAGTATATGGCAACAATGGCAGAAAACTGCAGACAGACATACATTAGACCATTTAAAACCATTTTCAAAGCAGACACACATTTATTTATGGTCCAGTTTACATATACTGAAAACCTTAAGGGGGTTCACACCACTGTAGAAAGAGAAAGAAATTAAAATTGTTTGCTGTCTGCAGAATGAGTTAGAAGAGAAAGTTATCATATCTGTTTTATACACTGTAGCTAATACTGAGGAGGAGAAGGAGTATAGCAAGGAGGTGTTGTCTACTTTCTCTGAATGAATTTAGAGGCAGTGATGAATGAACAGTGTATCTGGTGTTTCTGTTTGGATGGAAAAATCATCTTAGATCATTTTTATTTACTCAGTGGACACCTGGAGAATAGGTCAAAGAGAAGTCATCCACTAACTCTTCTACTGGAAGTACAGGGTGTCATTTCTACTTCTGTATATAGCTTTGATCCTTGGCTCAAACACTCTTGTGAAATGAATGAAAGCTTTATTTTTTAAATGTCACTAAAAAATGCCAGTCCCCCAAACCAATCTTCTTTCCATTCCGGCACAACATATAGATTCAAACAAGTTCTACTCTTCAAAGATATCCAACCTCAAAACAGACTCTCATCTTTCCTGTTATCCAGCTAATACACCCAATCTGGACATCATCCTTAATTTTGCTGCTCACAGTCCCAGCTGCAGCTGCCATTATGATATGTTCATGGGGCATAGTAAAATCCCCTTATAAGGATTTTCTAAATAATAGAGAAGCAGTGTGAAGTACAATGTTTTCAATTTAAAGGCAGCATCGCAGAGAGGTGCACTGATAGTTATGAAGAAACAAGTAGCTGGCATGAACTTCTTTAACATACAGAACCTTACAAAATTTGCTTTTCATTAAGACTATTGAAATGCAGTGCCTCATGCCGAAAAAGGATGTTTTCATTAAACACAGTTGCTACAGTAAAGGTAAACAAAACCAATATCCCAAACCTAAGTGTAATATTATCGGTATGATCAATACTATCAAGAAGGTATCTCAATGACTTGGTCATTCCTGTTCTTCCCATGCACCCCAGCCCTATGCATATGTGAATTTTGTGATAAAGGTTTTTCATCTGGGGCTGTGACAGTCAATTCTCACTGGATCAATCTCCAAAAGGAAAATGAAAACCGCATTCAGGGCTTCTGTAGATTTTATTCATCTGCCTATTATCTGTAGAGTCTGTTCTATCAATCAGGATTTACTAGATACAGACACTTTTGGGAAAAACATATTCCTGCTATAATGAGCAAAATCTTCCTGCTATAATGAGCAAAATCTTCTGAGAGGATTTATTTCTTTATCACTTGTGGGAGAAGAGGAACAGTGAGGGAGAGGAGCTGCTGAAGGTAACATACAGCGATAAGAGACCATGCAGAGGTATTGCCTAGTTCTGGTTGATTGCCTGCTGCAGTTCCTACCCAGTAAGGTGCGTACTTCTGGTTTGATACACTCCGACTTGCTTCTTGCTAGCTCAGTAGGATGTGCAGCCTTCCAGCTGAGAACTGTAGCAGAATGGCCTTAGCAGCCAGTGCAAGATGCTGACAGCAAATGTTGAGTTTAGGCCTCCACAAACTGGGAGTCCTCTCCAAGTGGGATCTGTGAGAGTTCAGACTCTATTTTTACATCATTTTCTCCTTTCTTCCTGTTGATTTGTCACAGATGGGTGACATATCCATATCCTTTGTTAGTTTTTCCTTCATAATCCATCTTAAATCTTTGCAGCAGCTTTCCATGAAAATATAAAAAGCAATAATAACAGCAGTGAAAATCAGGTTGGATGTCCCATAGTGAATGAACTGTGAGCATAGACACTGCTTCAAACACTGACAATGACAGCTTAAAAAAAAGAATCAACAATAATATAGTCAGAAAAAAAAAAAAAAAACCCAATGACACGCACAGTCTTTTTCTTCTTGGAGAGGAAATCTATACAATCTTGGGAGAGTGCAACCAAACAGTGATTAAACCAAAAAGCAAAAGAAAGACTATAGTGAACCTGGGCAGCAGAGACTACATAGAATCATAGAATAGTCTGGATTGGAAGGGACCTTTTAAAAGTCATCTAGTCCAACCCCCTGCCATGGGCAGGGACATCTTCAACTAGATCAGGTTGCTAATGGAGTTCTCTGACATGATTCACCCCAAGGAACTTATGGAACCCCTAAACTTTTCTTCAGCTTGGAACTCAAATATAAAATTAAATCCCTTCTCTGAAAGCTTCTGGAAAAAATAACACAAGTACTTCTCAAATGCTTCCCATGAGCCACAAAAGGAAGAAACTCAGCAAGGTTGTTACAAACATTCATGATATTCTAACCCTTCAGGATTTATAAAAAAACCTTCTCTCTGATGTAGGTATATTTCCTAACTACACAACACCTAACTATAAACCAGCAACTTGGTCACAGGAGGTGTTATCATCCTATACACCAATATCCCATCCCAGAGTGGCATCATGACTTGTCTTAAATGCCAGTAAGAGCAAGGCCAACTCTCAGAATCCTAGATCAAACATAATGCCTTGCTTATGTGAAATACTTCATATACTGTACCATATTCCTTCATACAAGTGAAATATATTGCTGCAGCTAAAAATCAACTTTGCTTTATAATGAACTCACAAACCAAAAAAAGATTAAAAAAACTGCTTATCACAGTTAATTTTCTTTCAAAGCAACCACATTCTTTGTGTAGTTCTACAGATCTTCTTCAGGTAGATCTACAAAACATACTCAAATTATGAAACTGTGAACTAGAAGGTGTAACTCTACCAGAATATAAAGATCTTGGACTCTGGAAAGACTGCTTTTATATCACATTGCATTTTTCCCATGACTTCTTGCACACTTAACTTCTTATGATTCACAAGTTATTATTTCATCTGTTTCATAGTTGCTTACAATTAATTTTCTTGCTAACTATCTTTCTGCACTACAGGTAACAAAAGTCTTTTTACAAGTATTTAGTGTAGTCAAGTCAGCTGAAATTACTTGTAAGTCATTTTTCAATTTTATCTACACATTCTTGTCATATTTGGGGTTCAGGGCTTATGGAATAACTCATCTGGTCACTGTAGAGCATTGCAAGTTTTGTTCCTGCCTTGGATATTTGGTAATTTACATTACTTTCATTCTTACTGACTGATCAACAATCGCTGTCCTTACCATCTTTTTTGAGACATAAGGTAGAATATTTGATGCTGCTGCCATATTTAGATTAGCTCCTTTCTCAACATTTTTATGTGTAGCTGTCTTAGTTTTCTCTTTTCTTACTCTTTTTTATTTATGTGGTTGAAGAACTTTTATTACTTGTTTTAATTTTTTTTCCAAGTTTCAGCTCAACTAGGCTTTTGTCCATTCTCGTTTTATTTTTGCCCTTTTTGACCTCTGAGACATAGCTCTCCTTGCTGATCAATCCCTTTTTCCGTTCCTTTTAGGTTCTTTATTTACTCTTAATATCCTATGTGAGGTGTTTTTTTCTCCAGAGAGGTCTGTAGCCCTTTCCTGCTAAGATTTTTTTTCCTCTTGCTTGCAATGCAAGCTTCAAATACTGTTTGCACTTTTGACTTAAAATAATTCCATGCTTCCACTATGTTCAAATCCTTGAGCTCTTTGGTTCAGTCAACCCTAGTAAGTAATTTCTTAGTTTCTCAAAGTTTGCTTTTCTAAAACCCCAGACCTTAGCTATGTATTCATTTTTGTTTGTCTTGCAATTTAAAATGAACTGAATCAGCTCATGATTACTTGTTCTAAGCTTATTTTTTACAAGTAACCCCTGTACTGCTCCTCCCTGCTGCTTACTTCAAGTAACTCTAAAGTAGCACCAGCGCATTTTACTTCATAGAATATTTTGTACATAAATTTGTCAACTGATGCATTCAAGAATATTTAAGACCTACTGATGCCTATGGGGGCATTTCTTTTCAAAGTAATGTCAGAAAATTAAAGTCTGCCATAATCGTGTACTTCCTTTTCTTGTTTATTTCTTTCATACTCTTGGAATCCAAGTCTGGATGTTGGGGACTAGAGGAAGGTCCCATTAGTATAGTTCCTAAACATACTCTCCAGAGTGTTTTCTGTCTTGAGGGATTCTGTTTCTTAAATATGGAGAAAAAAATAAATTAATAGTCAATAAGTATCTTAATTTTTTGTTTGCTTCTTTTCCCTCTCCATTTTTCTCCCTTTCTTTCTGTCCTGCAATGGAAATTCTTATTCCTTTAATTTATTGTCCAACCTGGTTGTATTAGTAGTTAGATATTTTAGTTGTTTGGGTTTGGTTTTAACATAGTTCTCAATCAGAACAACCACAATCCATGTTCTGAAATACCATGCCTAATAGTTACCTCCTGGTTTTGTTTTGTTTTGTTTTGTTTTAATATCCTTAAGTTTTTATTTCCCCCCATTCTTATATGTCTGGTTTCCATGTTTCCATGTATATCAGAATTTGCAGGACTTCACTGGCAACTCCCTAGCTTAAAACTCTGTTTTTGATCAAGTCAGCATGAATCCTAAAATGTTTTTTTTGAGTTATGTAAGCAGAGTCTGTTATTTGAGAAGAGTAATCTCTCTATGTCTGAATATTAAACATCCTGAAATGTCCCTGAGGTACATGTCAATCCTCAAAGATTTTAGCACATTTTCCCCTCTCTTGCAGAAATAATGTAATTTTCTGAAATTCCATTTCCCTGCAAGTCTTCTTTTTATATCCTAGGCATAATCAGTCTCAGTTCACATCAGTAAGAACTTGATGGTATCATTTATTCTTCCAATATCAAGAATAATATGTACCTTCTTCCTTACCACAAAAAGCAACAATCTGGCTCTTGCATTCTTTTTCAAAGGCAAATCCAGATTGTGTGATTCTTTGCAAATTAGGCAGTCCAGCGGAGATCACAAAGGAAAGAATGAATGTTACTGTTAACATTTCTGTGCTTTAATATTTCAGAGAAGTAATTTCAGAGACACAATTTTGATATTATGTTTAAATTGACCAATRAGACCAGGTCATTTTTGGATATCAGGTTACAAATATATTTCATAAAAACATAATGCCTTCTAAAATTACTAAACCAAAAATAGTCTAAGATTTTGAAGTACTGCAGCCCATGTAAAGATGTCTGTATTATCCTGAAGAAATTAACAAAATGATAAAATGTTATCTTGTATAAATTTTTTACAAAGTCATATCTGTGCTTCTGGCTCAGAACTGAGAGAGCGCTATAAATCTAATGGAACATAGAGTTCAGAATTAAACATTGTCGTTAGTTGGCCATTTTRCATAAAGTTGAGTAATGCACAAAACCCTCACAGTTCTCCTGAAATCAATAATTTAGAGACAACTTGGAATTTTAAATGTTCATGTTCCCTTGATGTAAACACTCCTGTGGAATCAAATTTAGTTAAAATGTATAAGTTGTCAAGATACACAAATGTAATCTGTGTATATAAATGCAAAAGTGATGATAGGGAGGATACAGATATGCAGCATGGTTGCTTTTGGTTGAAACCTGTTCTAAAGCCCTATTAACTGCAACTACAGCAAACTTCACTATGTGGTATTTGTTACAAATTCCATGATATTATCTAAACATGCCTGCCACATTTGAATATTTAGGTATGTTCATGCTAGCTAATATTCTAATCATTAATGGAAATGCACACAGGAAGTGGAAAGAAAAACTCCTTCTACTTTCTGCCTTCAAAAGTTTTAACTGTTTGTTTAAAATTATTTTCTCAAAGGAGAGTCAAGTCTCAGGAAAATAATTCCCCAGTTTTCATCACTTTTTAATCAGATGTGGTATGTATTTGATTTTCTGCTATTATGCTCTCAGTTTTTGATTCTCTGAAAGAATTGTGAGAATTTTATAAAACATTTTAGTCTATTACACCACAAAATTCAGTGCACAGAATATTTTATCAGGTAAATTTATAAAATGTCTTGGATATGTTAGACCAAAAGTAAATCCAACATTTAGCAATCCATACAGATGTTGACTAAGCCTTTGAAGTCACTATATATTTTTCTATTGATTAAAAAGCAAACAAACAAACCCAACAAGTCTTTTTTTTTTTTTTTTTTTTCCTTTTATGGATATATTCACAAGTGCCTATGTCCTCGTGCCATAACCATTCAGAGTTCTATTTCACATGGAAGCTTTGACAGTATTTTTTAAACATAGATTGCCTTCAGTACCTTGTCCAGAAAGACCACATCAGATAGCATTCCCATGTTTACTGTGTGTGGCCTTGGAGAAATGAAACTTTGAAACTAGCTTCTGTCCCAAACTGATATTTAAATGTTTATACAGAAGGAGAAAATCCAATAAGAGAAAGCGAGACGCAACAGAGTAAGAAGTAGAACCCCATGCGAACACATCTAATGAACAGTCTCTAAGAATTTACAATGTGGTCTATATCCAAACACAGAAAAATATAACATTGTTATTTTGCTTTGCAGCTGAGGTAGTGAAACACCAAGAAATTAAAGGTTGAATCCACCAAAGATTTTAGATAYTGTAGTGTCTACTGATTTTCAGAAGAGTCTGCTTAACCCACATCCACTCCATGAATCTTGATCTATCTATAGATAGATAAGATGAAATGACGGCTGAGCTGCTGAGACCTGCAATGGGGAAAGAAATTCTGGACATATTTAGAAGCAGAACTCAGATATATGAGGAATATTTGTGGCTAACTTATTGGAGTTTCTAAGGATTTATTTTTTAGATTTATTTGTTTAATTTCCACAAAAGAATTATTATATTCCTTTGTGGATTTCAATGTAAGAAACTTTTCCAAGGTCAGACAGGATGTTTGTGGCAAAGCTGACAAAAAGCCAGGAATCCCTTGGGTCCAAGATCAATGCATTAACCACAATATTGCCTTCTCTCACCAGAAGTCAGACTCAGATACTGTGTCTTGCAAGCTGCCTTAATTGTCACAATTGCTTACATAAACATTAGAGTGTGGAGAACATTCTGATTATTGCGTGCAACATCTGCAGTTAATTTTGATATTCATTTACAGGTCATCACATTGTGCAGGATTTGCTGATACTAAATAACTTCCCTATATCTCTGCTCAAGCAAATAGACCAGTCAAAATCCAAGCCTTCACTATTTATGCTTGAATGATGTTAGAAGCTTTACAAAGTCATTAATGTCTACCTGACATTACCTGCTAAATATTCATAAATGTCAACAAACACCATTCTTCTTCTGATTATATCTTGGAATACCATCTATTTCACTGGCTTGAGTGAAATAAATCAATATAACACTTCTGATTTTATATCAGTATGATTTGGGATAATTTTATAAGTGAAAATTAAATAAGGAAGTATAAAAACATCTCATAAGACATTTTTTAATTTTAAATTTGCTGCAGCGTTATTAAAAACATAGGTTATTTTAATGATTATGTTCTGAAGAACTGAAGCATTTCAGTTGGATTCAGTATCTCCTTTTCATCCTACTTCTCCTTTTCTTTAAATCCCTCCTACTCCCAGTATGTTCAGAAATTATTTTACCAAGGCCTTCCTGATGTTAACTTAATCCATTTTATAGCAGCCTAGCAGTATGAATGTCCATGTTGTTCTGGTTATTTTTACTGAAAAAAACATATTTGCCTGCAGACTCATGGCTAGTAAATAGCAAAGCAGGACTTTCTCACAGCTAGAACAGAACTGATAATCAAGCATTCTGAGTAGGTTTTTTTTTTTTAAGATACAGTGTTCAGGAAATACATTGTTTTGCTTTACATGATCTGCAATGATGCAAGGAATGTAAATGCATATAACTASAATCATAAATCTGTCATTTTTACTTGATAAAATATTTTGGATCTTCAAACTATCAAACTGGATATGCTTATAGCATCCCTAGGGTGCTTCATCCTGAGGGAACCATAGGACAAAACCCTAATCTTGACAGTGCTGAGAGTCTCTACGGATATCATAACTAAGAAATTCAAGCATTGGGTGTTCCTAGTGGTTGAAACTAGTCTTTCTTAGTTTCGTATGTTTGGCTTCACATACCAGTCCAGATCCTAAAGAGTGTGAAGCTTATTCAGAGGCTGCTAGTCTTTTCCCTTCCTTTCCCTACCAGATTTCTTTCACCAAGAATTAAGCTTTTTATTTGGAAATAGAAGAAAGGTCTTTGTTTGACCACAAAATTAGATACATAGATCATATGGGGTGTGGGAAAATCTCTTCATTGTCTCCTAAAAACTCTTTAGATGGGTCCTACGACAGACATTTTTGAAGACTCAGTCCTAGCTGTGTTTATTAATGGAAATTCTGTATCTTAATGAAGGTTGTAAATGGTATGACACAACATATCTGGAAATTTGTCACTGAGAACCTAATCCAAAGGAATTTCAGATAACTGCTAAACCACATTAAAATACAGGCCAGCAGTTTCTACATGCACAATCTGGTAGTTTTTTCCCATATTCTTTTCAGTTTTAAACACTGACAAGACATTCCTTTGTGGATTAGTTAGCAACCTTTTTAGGAGAACATTTTGGCACAAATTAAGTATATGCTTTTACTTGAAACAAATAGAACTATGTATTTACTCATTCAATGGGAGATTCTGCACTAAGCTCAAACAGATCAGCATTTTCTAGGACATTTCTTGTTTTATGACATCAGATGCAGTTGACAACTTCTCACTGATCACTTAGTGCAAATGGCATTCTGCCACAACTACTAAACCTAGATAAAGATTTCTAACTCTAGGGTGCTCTGGGGATAAAATGAGGCTTTTAAAGCTCTAAGTAATTAGCTGAAATGTTTATAAAAGAAAGAAAAGTAAGTGTGCTGAACTTTTTTTAACTGAAGTATTTACATTTTCTGACTGACAAARCTCTTTAATACATTTTTTGTGGGGGTGTACCAGCTGTTCTATATGTAAAGTTATACTAAGACTTCTCCGTGACTGTTAACCATTACAGAAATGCTTCCTTGAAAGGAACTGTGCCTTATGGTATAAAGTCTGTCTATCTGTTTTGTTTTTTAATGCATAGTGTAGCTTTCACTCTATCTAACTTCAGGTACCTCATCTATATGCCTAARTTGGAAAGCAATTTCCTCCTGAGAATTCAGATCTCTTAAGCTCACTTCTGCCCACTTAAGTCAGACACTTGATAGGAATCAGCCATTAACAACAAATGGCTGTGAGAGGAACTAAGTGGATAGGAGGAAATATCTCAGCTTTATGTAAATCTTAATGTACCATATATATGTATGCCATAATTAGAAAAGTTTGTTAGAGTTTATAAGTAATCAAAGCATCATAATAAGGAAAATTGTAATTGTGTAATATAACATGCAAAAAAAAAAAATAGTGGGCTTGAGAAGAATCCTATGTGGGCTGTACTGACTCAAAGAACACAGAGAATAGATATGTTAACATCTGGAATTTGCGTAAGAGGCCTGAAARTTTAAGTATATACTGCCTAATCACCTAGCCTCTCAGGTTGTATTGATTCTTTTTAATGAAAGAGGGCCAGGGATCAGTCCTGTTCGAGAGGCCATAAGAGCACCAATTGATTGGGGAGAGCCAACTGAAACAGTCCAAAAGAGAGCCAAGGAGACAGCTAACAATTAAGCATTGTGGGTGATTACGTCTTGATCAAGTATATGAGCTTGTCTCTGTCTCTTCTATTTAGCAGTATTGGTATGCTCTGAGAGACTTACAGCGAGATTCTTATTTGCCCATTTAATATTGAAGACTGAATAGAGGCTTGCTACATGGCAGTTAGTACTGGAGCCTCCAGGTTACAAAAAGTTCTTCATTTCTGGTGTCATGAACATTTTTTTCATTTATATGGACAGCTTCAAAAGTAGAGACGGAAATAATAAGCAAAAGGAGAGACAGATACTGCAACATCTCCCCTGAGCCTTCTCTTCTCAAGTTTGGGCTTATTTAGCCTAGAGAAGAGAAGGTTCAGTGGAAACCTTGTTGCTGTCTACAAGTACATGGTCAAAGGATTCAGAGAAGACAGAGCCAGACTTTTCTTGGGGGTGCACGACAGTAGGACTGGAGACAACAAACCCAAGCTGGAACATGGGAAATTTCCATTAGACATAAGGAAAACTTTATTCCCAAAAAGGTAGGACAACAACAATGCAGACAGACTGTGGGATTGCCATCCTTGGAGGTGTTCAAGACTTGACTGGACACGGCCCTGAGCAATCTGATCTGATTAGCCCTGTTTAGAGCAAAGAGGAGCAGGATTAGCTCTTCTTTGGAGTAGGTGGCCGCTTGATGTCCCTTAATTTTTTTCTAAAAAAAATGTTTCAGACTTCCCTTTCAACCTAATATTTCCTAAAGAAAATGTTTCAGACTAATGRTAAACTTTGTGGCCAGGACATTTACCAGAGAGTTTGCAATCCTCTTCTAAAGAATGTAATCTGTATTTTGATTGTCCATTTTGAACATGAAACTCAATATTACCTCTAAGAAATCCATAAATAAAACAAATGAGTTACAATATATTCCTATTCCTTTTTGGAGGAAAACTTTTTGATCAGCTCTTTCAAGGTGTGTGCTTTAGCATAATTTCTTTGAGAATTTATCTGATATAAGAACAAAAAATAAAGTGTGTAGGAAGAGTGGCTGTATAATTTGTTATACCAGTCAAGTGCTCCTAGGTGTTCAGTAGCACATCTCAATTGTACAGTGGTGCCAAATGCTGAATTCTTTTGACCTCCAGAATAATGTGCCTAGGTGTGCTATAAATATTAATAGCCCCGTTAGTTTCCTATATAATTATTTGAATCCTGAATGGATACACAGTAAAGGACTGAAAGGATTGCTGATGAAAATGGTGGGGAACAATAAAGACATAGTACAAAAAATTTTAAGTAATTCTGAAACAAGTTTCATTTATTCTGAACGGATGAACTATAATTCCAGAGATTTTAGCAATGGAGTCTCAGACATTCACCACCCTATAATATCTGCAGAAGTACTGGGATTCATCCAGAATGCTTAGAAGGCTGATGATGTTGTACAAGACATTTTAATAGTGGGTAAAGGGCAGATTAAAATTAATGCACTTTTATTTAAGTTAAAAGCCTCACTGACACAGCTAACAGCGAGAACTTTCTTTCCCCAGGTTCTCTGAAGATGAGGGCTGACTGATCAGCCAAGGGGCTTAGCTTCTTTTGTGCTAAAGGGAGAAAGGGWAGAATGGCGTCTCACAACTCCCTGAGGCTGGTTTCCATGCAGAGGAGCATTGTGGTTGAATGGCCTCTTCTTCCCCTTGGCTCCTGACCTCCTTTCTCTAGTAACGTTTAAATCAGGAGTCTTGTTCCCCTGAAGGAACAGGAGGACCGTGGCAACCAAAGGTTGACCTGGGAACTGCAATCCTAGAAGGATGAAGTGTGTTATATAAGTATCATTTTTCACTATTTGCTGCATGCAGTCAGTGAGAAAGGATGAAAAACCTATTCTAGGTTTCTATGCTGCTCTGAATCCACTCATTTAATGTAATTACTCATGATTCATCCGCATCTAAGTAACACAAGGATCTTGCCCTTGCTGCTTGCTAAATACAAAATTCTAATATTTGTCCCATTCTTTTTTTTTGTATTATAACTGTCAAAACATATATGCTATATGGAATAAAGCTGTTTGATAACATTCTTATATCTTTTGAAATCTGTTTCCCTTTCAACTCCACACCTTCATCATCAGTTTAACCATAAAAAAGATGCAGATAAAATGTGCTTTTTCCTATTTAAACTAACATACTTAATAGCTAATGTCAGCAGGCTGAATATATATCTAACTATTTTGGAAAGGCTTTCTCTGAATATCCTTTATGGCATTCATTTGAGAATGACAGGCTAAAAGAGAAAAGGCTAAAATTTGTTAGGGAACTTTATTATTTATTTGCAAAAAAAAAAAAGGCAAAAAAAGAAAAAAAGCTGTATGCATAGATGACAGGAAAAATGTGATATTTAACTAGGGAAAAATTAATTCACTTCTCTGGAGTAACACCTATATCATTGGGACTCATACAGTAAATCACTGACAAAGAATGTAGATCGCTAATGACTGAAACAGAGCTGTCCTCCTCCTAGTACTTAAATGTACTGAAGTCATCACYATGCTTGTAATGATGATACTTTAAGGCTTATATTGGTGATACTCTACTGATTTCAGGTTATATTTATTAATTTATGCCTGATATGTTCCTGAAGAAAAAGAGAGTTGATCTGATGACCTTTAAAAGTCCCTTCCAATCCAAACTATTCTATGATTCTATGATATTAGTCTGAGGACTGAAATGTAAGGTTTCCATACAGCTTTTCCCTAATTTAGCTAGTTTTTTTCTACACTCTAGCTCTGGATATACAGTATGAAAATTGGTGTATTCTGTTACAATTACTTAAATGGAGTACAGGAATCTGGGAAGTCTCTCTGGGTTGTTTTTTGCCTAACTTCTCTTTTCACAATAAAAGTGAAAAGAAAACCAGAAATCCTTTTACAGTTGAAATATCATGACTCAGCTGTCGCTATTCCCTCCACAGTGCATCATTTCCAAACAAGCTCAGAGAAGAGGGGGCCATGCCCCCTGGCAGAGACCAGAATGAGCAGAGCAAGTGGAATAGGTACTGTTAGAGCCAACGCAAACAGAACTTGATAACCTGAGAAGTCAGTAGCTATGCTGTCAGCTACATTGCTCCTGATAAATAAAGGGGGCTTCAAATCTAACCATGCCTCTAAGCCAAGTGGCACGAACTGGCTCAYATTCATACTGCTTAAGGGCTGCCCCCTCCCTCTCTTGAGAGCAGATTAATAATTGAGCAGAGTGCTCAAAGTGGGAAAGTGTCCAACATCTGAGCTCACCTCCTGCCTTTCTGCTACAGTAGTGTAGATAACCTCAGTGAGTCTGGAGCCAGAGTCAAAATTGTAAGGAAGGACCAAAGGTCCACATCCTGGCTGGAATCTGAGCCAAGGATCTGAAAAAAAGACAGAACTAATTGGAGCAAGATGCAATCCAGACCACTCAGGGCATGTATACTCCCCAGAAAGGGATGCACCTTATCAGTATTGGTCAGACAGAAGCTTTTGGGAGTTAATCAGTGTATGTCTTGTTACTGTACAACTCACTGGCTGGAATACAGGACCTTCCTTGCACAATCCGTTTCTACAGTGTTTTGTAGGCTAACATACATTCAGGTGTCCAAAAATGTGAAATACTCTGCTTTGTGTAAAATCCCCATAAGTTCATTTACACTGGAAGATTCCCACACCTAGAAAGGAGGAGGGAAATGAAAAGGAAGTGATCTTAAGCCTCAGTGTGTCTCTAGTTTCTTGTTACTTTAAATGGAAACTGGGCACCAAAGTTGGGACAGAAAAGCTAAATGTTTCTGAGGGTCTGGTGTTGGCTTTTTTAAATAGATGAATAAGGATCTGAACTGAATATCTCCAAAACGTTCCCAGTTTTCTGGACCTGATATATAATATCTTATAATAGGTCTAATTTCATTACTGAGGAGTCCATTAAAACTTTCAGTATTGCAATTCCTTTCTAGAGCTTTGGGCTGTTAATTCCAGTTATCAAAGAGAGTGGTACCAAAAGTACTAGAGGTCAGAAGTGGTTTAAGGAGACATGAAAAATATGCTTAAGAACAAAGGAGAAAATATGATCTACCACCTTTCTAAAATTATAATTGAAATAGAAATTATTCCAAAAAGCACAAAAAACCTCCCCATATTTTTCCTCATTGCTGAAACATATTTTAGTCCTGATATATCAGGGATAATAATTTTTGTCTCATCTAATTCTTCCAACAAATGAAACAACTCTGAACAACCTCCCCCCGAGTTGGATTCTTCGATTCAATCTGTTTAAGCATGAGGTTATTTACCTCTCTAATGCACTTTGTGGTGAGGTTGTGCCAGCTGGTTCCTTGTTTGGAGTGTCAGTTTGACTTAGTAGTTCATCTTCATCTCTCTGAACAAGAGGGTTTTGTTTCATATCCTATTAGCTGATAGCCATGATGATACTGCAGACTACTAGTAATAAGGGTTTGGTGGTTGGACGTCATGAAGGTACTATCTTTAGAGTGAGACGTTACACCACATTTTCATTTTCAAGTTTCTCTTTTTTTTTTTCAGACACATGTTAAAAATCCCATAGCACTTTGGGATTTGGTCAGCTTTCCTTATCTAAATTAATACCATCACAGACTTAATTAACACCAATATAAATATTCACAGCTGTTTGTATGATAAATCTGAATGCAAAATGCTGTGTTTGCATAAGCTGTTACATTACAGGCATACAATTTATTGCTTTCTTAAGGGGGATGCAAGTTATATAAAAATAACCAAATGTAAAATGAAATTAATCAACTGATACATATTTTTACTTGCATTATTATTAGTATAACAGTCCTATCGTCTGTATTAGTGAGAAGCTTTTGCAAATACAGAAAAAAAATGATGCATCTTTTTTATTTATCGTACATACATGAAGGAATATTGTTGCTGTTATTATTTAAAATATGGCTTGCAGATTACACGTAGGAGAAAATTCTCTTTCTTCTAGTAAAAAATGCTTAAGTTGTTTGGAGAATACCCTTTTTGGGGAAAAGTCTTCTAGATATTTCCTGTATTTACTTGAGGTTTTCTTCTTTGAAAAAAAGAATTGATCTCTTTAAGTGAAAAACAACAACTAGAAAAACCAAACAACAACAACAACAACAAAAACAAGAATAATCACTCTCTGGTCTATCCCTAGGACTTTAAACAAAAAATGTCAGTGTTAGATTAAACTTTCCCATTATCTCAAGCTTAAAAGGTGCAAAATTTCTGGTCACATCAATACAAATTGTTTTCTGATTTTGTCATATTAAGTCACCACAAAGCCTTCCAAAACTATGTGAAGTTAAATATAAACTGAGGTATTATTCAATGATTTCTTGGGAGAAAATATTTCAAATGCATTGGCTGGGGGGATTGTTTGGATTTTGGGAACCATTCTAAACCTGACCTAGAACTTTTCAATATGTTCCTTAATTAACAAAAGAATTTTTCCTGACTTAGTGTTAGTGATAGCGATTAATATAAACACTGAGTCATGTAAATATAAATAGTGGTCCTTTAACTCTGTGAAAAATAAAGGTAAACATTAATTATGTTCATGTGAAGTAATGTAGCTTTGAGACAAAATAGTACTCTTGCTATTTTAAGGATATTTTGTTGCTGGTAGAAAAAACTACTGAATCTAATAACTTCAAGTCTTTGACAATCAGAAAATGAGGAAAAGTAATACTTTGGGACAAAAAGAATACAAGGTCTTTAGGCAATAAGGAAGGAACAGCAAACAATTCTTGTAATTTAAAAGTAATAGGGAAAAAGGTGTTTTCAATCTGTAATGGCATTTGCTAGAAAGCGTAGCAGCTGAAAAGCAGAATTAGAAGTATTAAACAAAACAAGCTATAACAAAAGAGCAACATTGAGATGGAAAACCCAAACTCTCAGAAGTCAAAACTGCCTGCTAAATCATAATTTTATCCCTTTTGAGCACAATAATACAGCCATTATAATAATTCTATTAGATTATTTTTGTTGCAGACGCTTCATACAGTGAATGGGTGGTAGTTTTAAAACAGGCAGCAGTTCAGTACTTTTTCTCTTCATTGTTAAATGTCTTAGTCATATATTTACAGTACAATATTCAAACTTCCTTTTAAGGATAGACTTGGTATATTTAGTTATTATCTTCATGGATTTTCCTATAATGTTTATGCCTCTAGAATCTGAATGATTCAAGAATTAATTCATCTTCAAACACTCCAGTGAGGGAGAGATTGTCTTAGATGAGGAACTTAGATGGAGACTGAAAAGATTCACTGATATTTGAGGGTCCAACTTGATTCATGTAAGTTTTGATTTTTAAGGAAAATCAGCTTCTTACAGGATTTTTATGTTCACAGCACAGATCCATTGGCTTTAATTGCAGCTGTGAGTACTTACTATTAGTGAAAATGAGACTCCAGGGTGTCAGTGTGTGCACCAATAAAAATAAACCCCAAACTCAAACGTAAAATTTGCTTTAAGGGCATAGCAAGTTGGTGACAGGATAAGTAAAGAATCCAGTTCTTTGCCGCACTAATCAAATATCTTAACCACAGAACCATTTTTTTTTTTCTCTCCCTGAACATTTTTGCTTATACAACCTAACATACCTTCAGGTAATTTGGTGGAAGTTTTGGGGATTCTTTCACTACTTCATTACATTGACTGTAACACAAGTGTATTCTGTACAGTAAATAGAATAAAGTTCCTGCCAAAAGCATGATTAAACTCCCCATATTGATGGGAATCTCAAATCGTGCTCTTATATTCTTTTCTTAATTTGTATCTGCTATCTGATTGCTTGATTTTTTACCATTAATAATCTTTGAACATGAATTTTTGATGTGTAACACCCTTCTTTATTAAAAGGTTAATCAAAATCGGTGCTATAAGTTGTGTACTTTGTTGCTACAACCAAAATCTTTCATCCTCTGCCACTTGAGCTGATTGAACAGCTAAGAACATAAAGCGTGCTCCCTAAACCAACACTCACAAGGGGAGGCACCAGCAGTAGATTTCACAGGTATTTTCTGTAATTTGCATTCCCCTCAAACATTAGAGGGAATTATGGCAGAATCTATTCCCCCATTTTCTTCAGGTATGCCTGTCTAAACTGGCTGTTTCTCAATACTGTATCTTTATCATCTGAATTTTCATTCCAGCCTCATCCTTCTAATGTGGACAGTCCAACCATCCCCTCCCTATACATGTTTATTCCGATGTCTCTTGACTGTAACTACTACTGCCATTTTTCAGTAGTCCCCATTTATTCTGATGTTGCCCCAGAAGTCCCTATTTGACTTTCTTTATTCAAGTAGTTCTTATTCTTGATACCTTGTTCTTCATATAATCTGTCTCTCCTACCTTCCTCCATTTGCTGTCTTTGCTGACTTCCAATCCCATCCTTACTCCTTGGGCTTCTCATTCACCCAGTCACCAAAATGAATCTTCTTAATTATGTCTTCACCATCTCCCTTCTGTAGTTTCCTGTTTAAGCCTTTTAAACACAGTTCCTCCTAAGGGTTGTTGGTTTTCTTTTTTGCCTTTTTTTTTTTT
>JAYKAV010003103.1:152459-180023 GCA_035582835.1 Phoebastria nigripes
TTTATCAGCCTGTCTTTACCCCTTTCTTCTTTTTCAGTTAGTCCAGCTTTCCTTCCCAGGACCTGGTCTCTATTTCTATCCCTACTTCAGGCAGTGTGGTCCCTATGGTTCTTTGCCTCTTTGTCTTGTGGTCTGCAAGTGTTGTTCTAATGTCCTGCCCCTGAGACAGAAAGCTTCCTCTTCTGTGCTGATTGGGTCTTTCCCCAAGATAAGATGCTGGCCTGAGTGGCACAGGAATGACAGAGTTGAAGTACTTACTTACGTTCTTTTCCAGAGAATATAGAGATAACTGTTCCTAATTCATAAAGGGTACATCTTTTGAAACAATTAATGAAAGGATGGGAATGCTATTAATTTCACTTGTTATTAATTGTAGTGCAGATTTTGGAATAAAAAGATAAGCCCCAAGAAAGGTTTGAAAGATCTCTAGCAGTTTTAATCAATGCTTTAATTAATAATGAGCTAAGGCTATCTCGTTGATCACAAAAAAAAATGCACAGATCAAAAACAACCTGGAAATGCAGGTTTCATAGTGACATAGAATCCCATAGAGCTAACAGAAGCTGTTAATTATATCACTTTCAGTAGCTGAACTCTAGTAGCTCTTACTTCTTGAGTAAACAAACTTCAATCAACTATAAGGCTTTCAGGCCTCATTAAGGATCTTAAAAAAAAAAAAAAAAAGTAAGAGTTGACTGTTTTGAAAGGCACATTGATTTGGTAAATCTTTTAGCTATAAGACACATAAATCTTTAAACTGTAAGGCATCAATGTAATTAATTGGTGTTTTAAAGATACATACATTTAAATGCCTATGAAGCAAAGTAAAATGTTAATTTTCAGAGAAAAAGCATATCTACTGAAACCTGCCACAAACTGGTACCTGAGTAAAAGTTTTCATTTTTACTAATATTGCAGGTTTTTATTGCAGGTAATGTTCTACCAATACTGATAAATCAATAATTTTAATCTGTAATTGTAATCCATGATTTTAAAAGAGAGCTTTGAAGTGGGCTTGGGTTAAATGTTGAGGTGGTTTGAGAAAGGTATGTCTTATGTTTGGTTTTAAACACGGAATATGTTGAAAATTCAGAAGCTGAGTCTGGAAATTGCTTTAAATCCAACAGTAAAAATGAAAAAAAAATAGGCAAAACCAGGCAAGCTATAAGCAGTTTTGCCTATAATTTTTGGAACTGCAGTAATTTTGTATATGGCGTATGCTTAGAGAGTCTACCTTATTTCAAAAAATATTTTTGCACTGATAAATTGTTACTAATCCATCCGATGTGGTTATAATTCATAGCAAGGCTTTCTATTGCCTGGGGCCTATTAATAAGGCAAACAAGGTTTTTGAACAGGTTGTCTACCAAAGTAGGCAAGAGTACCCACCCTGCGGGAAAGGCAAGATGCCTATATCACTCACAAAGCTAATGAAAAGACATTYTACTGAGCAGTACCTGAATAAGAAAATTTAACAAAGTGAAAATGAGCAGTGGATATTAAAGTCATGTAACTAACTCAGTACAAGCCTTGGCAATGTCTTAGTCTTGGGACCATTAGGAAAGGAAATTATTTCTTCCCTTAAAAATCTGTAAATGGGGGTAATATGGAACATTAATATTTTCATTTGTTCTTAATCTGCAAGGTATTTCGTACTGATGATAAACAGTATTTCCTTTGAGAAGTTGCACTGGATAGTCCTCTAGTAAAAATTTTATTTTTATTTTGATGCCCAGATAAGTATGTGCATTCTCTCAAATGCAGAGCTTATGTCTCTTATTCATAAATAAATTACACCTTATGTTTGAATATCAGGTATATTTTTTTAGGCATCTGGTACTAGAATTGCAAAGGTCATTAAACACATCCATATAATTAATAGTTGTATATCCRTATGATATTTTTCAAGCAGCAAGTGTAGAAATTAGTACATATATATTAGTTTATTTGAAATACATATTGTTGTTTATGATAAGCATATAATAAAAAAACATCAAAATGGCATTTAGAACTCTCTAAAGAAAGTTACAAGATTAATTCAATCTGCTTGTATGTGCAGACCATGTCTTTAACTGATGATTTTATGTCATTATATCTGCGTAGCCCCCTCCCTCTGTCAGTGCACAGTGAGCTGGAATAAAACCAAATTGGAACGGGAGTAAATTTCAGACATTCATAGCTGTGAACCTGTGTGAATAGAAAACGTTTCTTCATACGACTCTAGAGAAATTGCTAAATGCTCTCAAAGTGAAAACCAAAGTCGTAATTGGACCTGAGGGCAATATCTATAGTAACAGACAAAATGCAGCAGGGGATAGGCACAGCCAACGGTATGCAATTACCTATTTTGTTTCACATTTTGTATGCTCCCTAGAATGGCTACAGTTAGTGCAAATCAGCTTTCCCCTGCCTATTCCTATCCACAATCTGAGGGATAGCATGGCTCAGGGACTATTTCAGGGGACTTTAGGGTTAAAGTACTCTTTTTGGAAGGAATAGAGAGTTTTAGCCATGTGAATACAGAAGTTGTGCCACACCACTTACCTTCAGGGCCAATGAACAAGGCCTTGTCATTTATTTACTGGCATTTATGTGAGTCAATGAGTCTTGACGTGAATCCACTCATTCTTTTCCTTCTAGTGAGTACATGAAAAACACCAGAAGAACTTTCAATTTCTAAATCTAGGGTTTAAGAAAACACAAAATAATAAACAACACTTGGTAAACTTTGTAGACAGAGAAAATTCAGACCTGTTAGATGTGGTAAATGAAACAAGTTAAAAAGAAAGTGTCCATCATATCCAAAGTACCTTTGAGGATTATTTACTTCAAGTTACTATTAGCCTATTTTAGAGATTCAAAGGCATTCTGAAGAGTTTGCAGCAAGCCAGGAAGCCATTCAGAATTGCTAGACTATTTCCACTACATTTGAGGCTTGGCTGTGCATCTGCTCTCTGGTCTTCTCAGAAACTTTCCAGGTTAAACTTCTCCAGATGTCTTTTTTGCTGTGTTACTCAATTTTTTATTCCTCTAACTCCTTCAGCACTTTCTCACACACTGAGCACAGCAAGTTACTTTCAGAAAAATATCCCTCTCCTCAACTCTTCAGAGAGTCCCATCTACCCAAATGTGCAGTGGCCATGGAAAGGCAAGCAGTCAGGTTTCTTTCCTGAAACAAGTTCTGAAGAAAGCATAAAGTACTAGTAGGTACAGTAGATGGTAAACAAACAGAAAATAGATGGTACTACTACAATGCTATTAAAAAACATGATTTCTTTCCCCCAAAACCTCAGTACAGCATTAGAACATTTAGAAAAACTATTRTCAAAGGCTAATCTTACAATTCTTATTTCTTGCCATGGAGATCATTGAACAGATTTAAAGCATATCCAGATTACTAGGACTGCATGGACTGTGAGGACCAACACTCCCAAATCTACAATCTTTTCCACAACAAAGCAGCACAAAAATAAGACTACAAGAGATCTCTTTTTTTCACTGTCTGGTCCTTTCTAACAGGCAACCCTGAAATGCTGTCATAAACTGATAATGTTCCATATGGAAGTCATTTTGCTTTTTTGGTATACCTACTTATCTTGAAGGTGTATGCCAGATGTGGATTCAACTGATGATTTGAAATCAGCAGGACTGAAGAGYGGAAGTGTAGGAATTTCTTTTAATCAAACATGCAAAAAGGCACCTGGAGCTTGTTCAAAGCAGAAGAAACAAAAAAAAAAGTAGGTATCTCTGAACCAAGAGATGAACCACCATCCACCAAGTGGATGAACAACTTCCTCAAGAAAGGGAAATCAGATTTATAAAGGAGTAGGCATCTTCTAACTATATTTGCTGACTAAATCATCAAAGGGATAATCTGTTTAGGGGAAGCCTGGAATCTGAGACAGCAAAGAAGGGTTAAAGAAGTGCTATATAATGAAAACATTAGCACATACTTGGAGTTATCCTCAACAATGTTGCTTTTTCTCTGAGTTTCAAGAAATAACATGAAATTCCAAGGACTTCACAACCTTTCACTTTGTACTCCTGGTGTGAATAGTGACAGAATCACAGGCTGGATGAGGTTGGCAGGGACCTCTGGC
Organism: Phoebastria nigripes; assembly: GCA_035582835.1. Classification (NCBI taxonomy): domain Eukaryota; kingdom Metazoa; phylum Chordata; class Aves; order Procellariiformes; family Diomedeidae; genus Phoebastria; species Phoebastria nigripes. Next base: position 156,560 of record JAYKAV010003103.1, read on the forward strand.
GATTGTCTAATCCATCTGCCTTTCTCAGGGCAGGGTCACCTTGCTCAGGGGCACGTCCAGTTGAGTTTTGAGTATCTCCAGGGATATAGACTCCAAGTCTTCCTGTGACCACATCACTGAAAAAAAGTTTTCCCTTATGATTAAATGGAATTTCTTGTATTTCAGTTTGTGTCTCTTGCCTCTTGTCCTGTCTCTGGGTACCACTGAGAAGAGTCTGTCTCCATCTTCTTTACTTTCCCCCATCAGGTATTTATGCACATGGGTAAGATCCCCTTGAGCCTTCTTTTCTCCAAGCTGGAGAGTCCCAACTCTCTCTGCCTCTCCCTGAATGTCAGATGTTCCACATTCCCTTAGTCATTTTAGCATCCCTAAGACCTTACGGTACATAAATTTCCTGACAAACTAAATATCCTTGCCTTGCTTACAGCAACAAAATGAATCAGGCTTAAAAAATTGACATTCCTCTAAAATTAGTTCTTTTCAAGTCTGAAATATCACAATTACTTTAGTTGGAGATAGGTTGTTGCTGTTCCAGGAACCCTCCCTCCTTTTCTCCCACCCTGCAAATATTGTTCTGCAACTGCAAAATCTACAGGAAAGTTATCCAAATTTCTTTCTTCCACTGCTGAGACTAATACCCCAAGACAAAGTACTGAAGACTTCTGACTGATGAAAACATAAAAGGTTTAAATATGTTTTTCTTACATGTATTAGCTTTCATAGAGTAATTTACCATTAGAAATGTAATTAGGAAGCACTGACAATTCCGTGAACTTTTGGTCTATATTATGGTCTCAGAAGACAAAACTGTACAAAACCATCAGGGAATTCACTCTAATGTTGCTGCTTGGAGACATGTTTCCACATATGATTATTTGATTTTTGGTATATATACCCCTGGATATTTCAGTGCAGAAGAGGCAAAATGCACATATTTATGTTATACCACTTTCTTGTGGGCAGGATCAGTTGACTCCATTGTTTTCCAGAGAAATGGGAGCCAAACTAGGGGCTTTCTTTAAGGGGGAAAGTGTGACCTGAACAAAAGGTTCCTTCCAACCAAAATTTTTCTAAGATTTGATTAAATATGATTGCTGATTGTACAGACGAACTAAGTTCATATTGCCTCTGTTACTCCTCCATACAACTAGTGACATATATGCTAAAAATATATGAAGAATACAGTTAAGAAAGGATCTGTAATTGTCATTTAGGTGCATTTTTATTCCAGATACTAAAATGACACATACTGAACTTGTCTTTATAAAGTCATAGCCCTGTCTTTCCAGAATAAACTCCGGGCACATTTACGTTATTTTTCTTTAGAACTCTGGTTTAGGGYTTCCTGTCCATTTTTATAGACCAATAATCAGTCTCTGCCCCCAAAGAGCTAACACATTAGGATTTTGATAGGTGCAAGAATAATCAGGCATTGTAATAGTGGATATGTTTCAATAACAGAGTAGAATCATCAGTTTCTAATATTATTACTTAATATCAACAAGAAAATATTTTCTTTATCCCAATTAAAGAAAAATACTACCACTAAATGGATGTTGCACTTATTAATAAGATATTAAATAGGAGTCACCAGATGGTGCTGTAACACCTAATTTTACGAAGTCCTTTGTCTGAACAAACAATAGTCTCTCTCTTCAGCCACAGGAAAAACTACATTCTTTCTAGTTCAATGATGCACTTCATTTTAGGGAGAGCTCTTGCAAGCAACTAAAATATGTGCTTTCTACCTTGGTTTCATTCACCAATCATTTTGGTTGAGATAAGTAAATTTTATGTGTTTGGGCTGAGAATCCTAAACCAGATGAATTTTCTGCATGCAATATCTCTGTCAGAAGAAAAGTAGGTGGTGTAAAATTAACACCTTAGGAACATAAGGTAAACTGCTAATTTTATTCTCAAGATTGGCTATCCCTTGGCAGAAGACTAACAGTTTGCCCATGATACATATTAAAAAAAAAAAAAAAAACAACCCAACAAAAAAACCCTCTTCTTTCATCCCTGTTTATTTATACAGCAAAGAAAACTTCCTAATTGAAGCACTTTGACACTGGCCTTGGACAGTTGCAAAAGGAACACTGAAACCCATGATGAATTACATAGGCTTCTGAATTTATGGCAACTGGCACTTCACACATTTTAATCTATGGATTTAGATGGATTCAAACATAACACAAAGCTGTCTATAAATATCCATTTTACATCTAAGGTCTTTCTTAGTTCAGACACCTATTGCCCCGTACCAATGATACATTCTGTTATGCTTGGGGTTGCGTTAACCAGAAAGAAAACTTGCTTGTTTCAGTCCATGACTTTTAAAATGATTACAGGCTTACTTTTAAGTAAGAAGGAATGGTAAAAAGCTTAAGATATGATCCAGTCATTGACCTTAAAACTCTGTAGGCTTATACATCTTACCTGTAAACACAGCCAGGGACTATTTGCTTAGATCGCTTTGTTTATTTCTACATCTCAGGTGAAAATTACAGTAGTGGTTCCTCCCATAGTTCTTCAATAACCAAAATACACTGAAAAGGAGTAAGAAAAGGAACTATGGGACAATATTGTTTATCTGAAGCCAAAAGGAGAAGTGGAACTTCATTCTTGTGTTTTAATTATATTTCCTCAATCACTTTGTACTTCCTTCACCTTTTCCCCTTCATATTTGCTTACTCACCGCTTCATCTTGTATATTTGCTGCCAGATCAGAGAGGAGTGCTCACCTCCTTCTCATTTCAGTACACAAGAGGCAATGAAAAGCCTCCTTCTATCAGCTGGAAAGACACATGAAATATTTTTTTCGCATTTGCCAGAAAGTGAACATGGTGCGTTCTCCCTAAAACTTGCAACAAGGTCTTCTGATTTCTGATGCGTGCTAAGAATAGACTGTGCAATAAATATTTCCAGCATGGAAAAACATAGGAGAACACATGCAGCAGCTTTTATTATAGTAAGCCTTAAAATGAATAGTGGACGTGACACTATTGTTTATAATAAATCATGTTCTGTTTCTTTTTTAAAGCTTTTTAGTATTAGTTAGCTGATCAAATGCTGCCTCAGAATTTCCAGTTTGGCATCCAGTTTGTCTTCAGATCAGAGGACKACACTATTGAGTTTAGGTCCTGTGTACCTTTGCACACAAGAACTTGCAAATGTATGTGAAGGTAAGAAATAAAAACACTTTACAAAACTTATGTTAAGTAAAAAAAGAAAGAAAAAAAATCAGGAAATATATGGAATAAAATAATAGAATATTGAGTGGTTTACTATAAACAAGATCTAATCTTTATTTCTGCATGTTGCACTCCAGATAATTTCATCACTGATCTCTAATTTTTAATTGGTCCAAAACAAATGCTTTCAAAATGCAGTTAATTCTAATGTAAAATCTTCAAGACATCTCTTGGTTATTTGTTTCAATACCTAATTGAGCTAGCACTTTAAAATGCATCCTTCATTGGTTGAATTTATCTGTTTTAAACTTCATATACAGTCTAAGGTTGGAACACACAACTGGATGACTGTGACTACTGCATATTATGACAGCTATTATTAAATGTGTTATTAGCTTGTAGAATATCTTAGCAAAAAAAAGTGAATAAAGATCTCCTCAACTCTCTTCAAGCTAAAATAACACCTTTTTCTACATTTGCCTCAATTAACCTGACAAAGATTGACTAATACCAAGTAATATTACTGAAATTAAGCTAAGGTATCAGGGCTGTGCCTTAAACAACCTTATTGACTAATTCTTAAATTAATGACATATATGCATAGAGTAGAAGAGTAGGTGCTTGGGAGCCCTACATTCAGTTTTATAGATGGAAGGTCTGATGCCATCTAAAATTATCTGCAGACCCGCAGAATTTCACAGAAGTTCTCTGCAATGTTAACCATGTTGAAACAAGTAAGTTTTGGTTTGTCATTGTCATTTTTCCAAGCAGTAATTCTCACATCCTATTAAATAACTATTCTCCATTAATGAGCTCTAAAAAGGATCAGACATATTTCTCTACGGTTATTGTTTTAGCGCTAGATTGTTGTATTTATGTCACAAGCACAGACGCTTTTTGTTAATCAGCAGTAAGGTTTAGTTCCATTAGAACTTTCACACCCACTTATCACATGAGGCATAGATGAAATAGCCATCTGTGTAAATCTAAAAACTTTTTTGAGAGAAACCAAATTACTAATTTATATATTTACAGCAGTCTATTTTTTATCCCTTGGCTAATCTGTTTAGACCTGCATTTCAGTATATCAGTGCATTTACATTTTTACCATTCAGGAAATCAAATATTTTGGTTAGACACCATTTGTTCTGAATAAAGTTCTGTACGCTGGAGTTCAGTCATATATTTTCTAGCATTATATCAACATTATACAATAAATCTCATAAGGTCAGAAAATAGTTAGAGCTTTTTGTCTTATTTTTTTACATTTTCAATCTAAAATTATCAACATGACATAAATGCATATTATCTTTTGAGATATGATGATGATACTAGTTTATAGTGTGATTGTACAATAATTTTATGTGTGTATTGGTCTATCAATCAAACCAGGAAGGTGATGCAATTTAGAAAAACCTTGAAGAGATAAAACTTGATGAAAAATATATCATCAGTGTTCTACAGCTGTTCCACAAACTCAAATCTTATTCTTACAGTTAGCAAATAAGTAAATAAAAAAGGTWGTAGCAAATTTAATGTGTAACATTTAAGAAATCCAGTGATATGTTTCTCTATAAGAACTTATAAAAGATCTTGAAAGGATTTATCTGCACAACAAAATACTATGTTGTATCAATCTCCTAAATGCTATGTTGTATAAATCTCCTGAAATAAATTATACTTGGGAGGATTATTTCTAACAGTTACATTTGGGAACAATGTCTGTCAGGAACCCTAAAATTAGTCCAAATATACAGACACAGAACAAGGAATCATCAAACTTTATCTAGCACCTCATTGTCTTCATCAGTATTTTTAAAGTTAATTCCTCATATTTTCATTCACCACTGGAAGTCCTGAATTTGTGGATGCCAAATCATTTTGAATTAGTCCTCTAGGATGGGATTCACCTCAGAACATGTCCTAGTGAGTCTAAGCCTAGGCTCACTCTACTTAAAACACACAGTCAGACAAACATCAAGGGAAGATTCTTCAGTTCTATCTTACACCGGGCAGGCACATTCCTTATTACTAAATCAAGATGATTATTTTGCACAGATTGCATGGGCAAGACTTCTCCCATCAAGGCCATATTTAGAGGGAAGTTGTGTTTAGTACCTGATGTATTTCTTTATTCCTTCGTTCTATCTCCTTCTTTGCATAAAGACAGCTAAATTTCATTTTTACTATCACTGTGAGCTGAGAATAGCAATGATGAACTTTGGACTAAGGAGCTGCAAAGATGCAGCAACACCACACATGCAAACATTCAGAATAATCTGGTCACTTAAATGCAGAAGTATGACTTGTCATGCTGAATTACTACAAATGAAGCATGATTGATTGATTATACCCTGTCATAAGAGGTTCCCTCAGAGCAAAGGAATTAATTTAGATAAATACAAGGTAATAATACACTTAGGAAAATGTAATATCTATGGGATGTACAAAACTGGTGAGTTCTGGTTAGGAAATTGGTAGCACTGCAGACCTCACAGCTGCATGATATTGCACAAAATGTTTTCTGTATATAAATAGGTGGCTCATGTAGCAGAGAAAGTAATACAGTCTTAGTAACATTTAACCCTGAAGTAAATTTTGTGATTATCATCTTAAAATCTGGTAAGACTAAAAAACCAACCAACCAAACAAACAAAAAAACCCCTCCCTAAAACTTACAACCTGGGATACATTAATGCCCTTTTGTATCTACTAGAAAAAGGTGACAAAGCCAAAATTTATTGTGTATTGACTGAGATACAATAGATGTCTGTGAATGAGTTAAGGAATAATTTAAGCATTAGAAATCAGTGATAAGATCAGTATGAAACAGTCTATAAAGTGCAAGAACATATGCTGGAGACTCCAACTGRTTCTCTGAATGATTCCCAATTAGAGTGGGTACAATTTGCCAGAGAGGACATAACACTGGAGGCCCAACTACAGAGAATTTGACTACAGACTTAAGAAAAATGACCACATTGGTTCAATTTTCAACCATTTTTGCTGTCTTTCTCAAAATCCTTTACAGACTGTCATTATTATTTGTTTAATGTGGTAGTAGTTCATGGTGGGAGTCATTTCACCTCTCCAAGACATTTAACTTACACCTAAAGTTTTTTGACTATTAATGCATTTATATCATTAAGATACTGAAAGAGGACTTTAAGGCAGCAAAACCTCAGCCCCTTCTCCAGGCTCAATTTCTGTGTATGCTAATTATACAGATTTAGATGCATAAAGATCCTCCTTGTTGTTTTAAATATCCATCTCACACATGAGCAAGATTCACCTCCTTGACTAAATGTGTCTAATATCCTTTCAGGCATTACATAATTCATTTCTTTCATGGCAGCTCCCTGTAACTTCTAGAAAGCTCTTAAATTTAAATTGACTCCAGATAGTAACTGCCTTTCTCAAGCAGTTAAGGTTGAGGTGATGAATAAGCATGGGGAGCCATGTGGGGTTGCTGTTTCCATTCCATGCCAAAAAACCTGTCGCTGTCTTAAGAGTACCTGTACCAGGGCCAGTATTGGAATGTGGTGCTCACTGTTTTGCTGGCACAACCATCACACGAGCCCATGTGGTATTGTGGCAAATAATGAGCAATCTCTCACCTTCAGCAGAGGATCTGGACCAGTAATAGTGGTTGTAGGTTTGTTGGCTTCTGGAGAACAATATGCTATGCTTTCATTTTCACCAGAGCCTTTATGGAGGTATTCTTCTTTATGGGCTACCATCGGTTCTGGGATTTCATAATTCATGTTTGCAATGTAGTTATCATAAGAAGTTTGAGTGTGGATACGTGGAGGGCAAGAGGATGTAGCAGACAAGATACAAGAGTAATGTTTAGGCTGGAGTCTGCCCAGCCTTTCATTCTTGTGTTAGCAGTCTAAAATGTGTTCGCTGGGAAATACAAAGGTTTTGAATAAAAGTTGTATCACAAATAGAAGACTGCTATATATTTTGGAGTAATTATAATTTGTCCAATTAGTAGAGAGCCTGAGTGAATTAGTCTTAATTAAGGTTGTTGCTTATCCCATCTAAATGTAACTATGAAATTAAGATTCTAGTCTAAATTAATGGTTTAACCCCAGTCAGCAACCAAGCAACACACAGCCGCTCGCTCACCCTCCCCCCCGCAGTGGGATGGGGAAGAGAATCTGAAGAGCAAAAGTAAGAAAACTAGTGGGTTGAGATAAGAACAGTTTAATAATTGAATAATAATAATAAAAATAATAAAACTGTAATTGAAAGGAAAAAAATGAGAGAGAGAGAGAGGAACAAAACCCAGGAAAAACAAGGGATGCAACTGCCCACCACCCACCCACYGACGACCAGCCAGTCCCTGAGCAGCTATCGCTGCTCCCTGGCCAGCTTCCCCTAGTTCATATACTGAGCATGATGTCATATGATATGRAATATCCCTTTGGCCAGTTTGGATCAGCTGTCTTGGCTGTGCCTCCTCCCAGCTTCTTGTGCACCTGGCAGAGCATGGGAAGCTGAAAAGTCCTTGACTAGTGTAAGCGCTACTTAGCAACAACTAAAACATCAGTTTGTTATCAACATTATTCTCATCCTAAATCCAAAACACAGCACTATACCAGCTACTAGGAGGAAAATCAACTCTATCCCAGCCGAAACCAACAAGTTAGGACAACTAACTGTCTAAGATCATTGATGGAAGGAGATAGGCACTTTAAGGTGGTCTCCAATGAAAATGCCTAAATATGGACAGATGCTAACACCTTCCTACTTCCCCCCAACAGCTCACTATCTGGTAAGGCTGTTAGTTAATTTAGCTGGACTGGAGCTCCCACCAGAAGACATTCATGGCACCTCCCTCTCTTCAGTAGCTATATAGGGGGATGAGACACTTAAGAACGACTGGTTTACCAGGCTTCAGTGTTGGAGCAATTCCATCAGAGCCACAGTATAATTAAATCCCAGTGGGTAAAGTTAGGACTGGGAATTGGGAGAACTGAAACATCATTTTCAGCATCTTCCATATGTTATGTATTTGACCTAGAACAAACCATTTAGGGTTATGTCTCTATTTTCTCACATCCCATTAATAAAGAACAAGTCTTGTGTAAGCTCACTGGTCACCACTACTCCAAGGACTGTTTTGCCATTCCTACTTCACAAGTTTTTCCTGTACTTTTGCTGTATTAATTTGGTTGCAGCTTTCTACATTGAATCCTATTATCTTGTTTTAATTTTTTCAACACTATTTGTCAGCAGGAAGCATACAATAACTAGTGAAAAACCAAAGGACTTAAAATAGATACATTAAATTTAAGAAAGATGAGGCCATTATATCATATTAAATACTATCATCCAATTAATTAATTTTGCCTGGTTATTCTTACACTGAAGGCAGTAACTTTTTTTTTACTGAAGTTTATACTTGGTAAGAACATCACAGTAGGATAACAACACCGCAGTAGGACTCATTGTGACAATGCTGCGTGGGCTGGGGGCTGCCTGGGGGATGGGAACTGGGGGACTCCCCAATGCCTGGTAGCCGGGGCCTGTCCCACTCCCCCAGCCAGGAGCAGGGCGGCTGGGGGGCACTGGGGAAGCCCCAGCCCCAGGCATCCAGCACCTCACTGGGGATGGGCTGAGGTGAGGCCAGGATGTGGGCAGGGCAGGGCTGTGCGGAGCCGGAGACCAGCCCTGCTGCGGTGTCACTGGGACAGCAACTGATGGCCCCGGTGGGCTGACATGAGGTCCTGGGCCATGGGGGAACCCCAGGGAGGCTGGTCAGGAACAGTCAGGCCCATTAGTGCCCTCAGGGCCCTGATAGTGATATTCATTCTGTAGGCACCTAACTTTTTATCTACATGTAGGGGTCTACACACCTGATGCAGATCTGAAAGCTTCCTGTATAGTAACTGACTATCTGGTTAAAACAGCAAACGGCAGTCATTTAGTCTACTCTAAACCGAAAGAATGGCATAAAGGTTTAAGCTAAAGAATTGCACAGGTGTTCATGTCATTTGAAATGCTCTGGGACACTGTTTCTGGTCCAGCACTGCAGTTCCAGGATGGCAAAGGTCTCCTCTAAGTCCTTGTATGACATCTGCCCTACACATTTGGATCTCTTGAACCTTCTGGGCACCACATGTGGCAACTGAAGCCTACCCTTACATAAAAGAACCAAATCGCTACAGACTCTGCTGTCCATATTGGCTAGATCTCTCTTGACTACATGTAAACACGTATCTTATGTGTCAACGCCTGGACATCGATTCAGTTGCCTAAATGTAGGTGTTTAGTGCCATTTGAAATGACCTATGGTATCTGAGACTTCCATATGGGTTTGGTGGCTAAAACACAGGGAGACTAACACCTTTCTACAGTGGAACCAAAAGCCAAACAATTTGTACCAGAGTGTTTCAAATGGTTACTTTATTCAGCTGCTACTGAGGCCTTAATAAAGTTTTAGATAATTTTGTAATTATACCCATCAAAATATTTTCCTTATTTGACTCAGGGCAGTATTACTGAGCCATTACAATTCCCATATCTTTTGCTATAACTGCCATATAATCTGTTGTTTCCTAGCCTGTATTTGTGGAGATGATTATTTCTACCTAATTGTAGGACTTTGAACACAGTCTTAAAAGACGTCATCTTATTTTATCATGCTGCTTTTCCAATTTGTTAGGGTCATTTTCACTTCTAATCTTGTCTTCCTATTGCATTGTCCAAATCATTATTAATAAGTAGCATTGGCTGCTGAGCAGAGCCCTGCAAAAGCTGATACGATACATCCTAGCTATTTGGCAAGGCTCATTAATAATAGCTCACATAAAAAGCCTTTGTAAAATCAAGATATGGGAAACCTACAGCTTCTCCTCTATCTACAAGGTTTGCTACCTTGTCATAGAAAATAAATAAAAAAAAAGAGAATTGTTTGACAGGAGTTGTTCTTAACATGTTGCTGTTATTTACCTCCTTGTTATCTTCTGTGTAGTTGCAAACATTTTATTTGATTACTTGTTCCGGTACTTTTCTGGAAAATAAAGTTGACTAGCTGGTCAATATTTATTCCCTTCTCACCTGTTTCCCCACTCTTTTCCATTTCAAAGATAGGTACCTTGTCTTTTTGTTTTGTTTTGTGTTCTTAGTCTTTAGGACCTCATCCATCTTTCATGAGTTCTCAAAAATAAATGCTAACAGCATATCTCTAAAACAGACATTCAGCAAATGCCCTTAAGTGTTATGATTCATAGTGTTGCATTGCCTAAGACTTAGAAACCTTGTTCCAAGAATTGGAACCTTGCTATTTAGGAACCCAGGTTAATCTGGACTCAAGAGCTGAAATGCCCTCTAAAGGTATAAACATGAAGAATAATAAAAAGAATAAAGCCTCTTTCCTTTCCCAGGCAGGTGAGCTAATGCCTAAATTATTAAACAAAGAGAGTACCAGTAGCTTTAGGCAACAGAATAAGCACAGTCTAAACATGACTTGAAACTTGTGCATTTCTGAGAACTTAAAAAAAGGGATACTTTCTTAATGAATCTTTAAGTTTTCTTCACTATCAGTTCTTAGTTTATTTTCTTTTTCTTACCTGACTCCTTACCTCTTTAAAGCTGGCATGAGTTCATAGAATCATTAAGGTTGGAAAGGAGCTCTAAGATCATCAAGTCCAACCGTCAACCCAACACCACCATGCCCACTAAACCATGTCCCTAAGTGCCTCATCTACACGTCTTTTAAATAATTCCAGGGACGGTGACTCAACCACTTCCCTGGGCAGCCTGTTCCAATGCTTAACCACTCTTTCAGTAAAGAAATTTTTCCTAATGTCCAATCTAAACCTTCCCTGGCGCAACTTGAGGCCATTTCCTCTCGTCCTATTGCTAGTTGCTTGGCAGAAGAGACCAACACCCACCTCGCTGCAACCTCCTTGTTGTGTTGGTTATCTGGCTATCACTGGCAATTTTAATGAAAAAGTTCAGTCTTGGTATTGTTTGCTGAGGAATTTCTCTGCAGAATGATGCAACAATTATCTTTCTTCTTATATAGTTAAATAAGTTTTTCTTAGTAACAGTGCTGATTGTATATTATTTCATGCATTAACCTTTTGATTTTCAACCTACAGGTTTGTCCTACTGTTTTATATTTGTCCTCTGTCATCTGACCTAGTTGCCATTTTTGGTTTGTCTGTTTAAGATCAGGTTAGCGAAGGACTCATGATTATGAGAAATAACCCTCTCCTTTATTTACTGTCCTTCTCCCCCACACATCTGAATTTCCATTTTGAAATTATCTGGCTTTAGGAACCAGCTATTACATAAACTACAAAAGAAATGTTATAAAACATAGTAATATCTGCAGTAATATATATTTTCAAACTATATTTCTCTATCCAGTGTATGTGCCAGGTGTGGAGAAAGGCCATAGTGAATAGCTGAGAAAATATGCATTGTTTTATGGAAAAATACAAAAATCAATGAAATTATAGCGATATAGCACTATAATAGTGTTGCAGGCCAAAAATTTCATATCAGTTCCCTTTAATGAGATAAATTGACTTATTTTTGAAATGGCTCATACTTKTTAGACTGAATGTTTATTAGCCATTAGAATGGATATAAAGATAGCTAACTCTATGCTAGAACACCTATTTGTGTCTGTTCCTGTGCTTAATTCCTGTTGTTTAACACTTACAACCAATGACACTAGCTCCTAGCTCTTTTAGCTCTTCCCTTTAACTCCTGATCAGTTTTTAATTCTCTGTTCCTGATATTGGCTCCTGACCTTGGATTTACCTTTTCATACATCTCCAGAGTCTGTGTTCTTCCCTGAGTTCTTTCCCCTGTTTCTCAATATTGTGCTGGACTTCTTACAGCTCCAGAGCTACTAAATATCTATACAATTTTGCGAGGGCTACGAAGGCTACTAAATCCTCTTTTTTATTAATAGCCACATCAAAAAATGTCTACTTACACAATCTTAATTATTGGGATTTTGTTTCCATGTTGTGGTGTCATTGAACAGCAATAACCACTAGATTTTCTTCTACTATTTTTGTGTGCCACTTTTCACAATATAGCACTGAACTTCTTTAGATCATGACTTTCATAAAATGTCTTCCATATATTTCTGTTATTTTTTAGTATTTTGTATTCTGTTCGACACTACAGAAAACATCTATAAGTTCATTAAATCTTTATCTGTGAGAAGAAAAATGTATAACAGGAATAACTCTTCTCTGTGGATACAGTGTAAACAATTTTAATTTAATTTAATTCTAGTCAATGACTAGCAGTGGGATTCATTTTTGTGTTGTGGATTCATTTCTGTATTGCAGGCAACAGAATTTCAGTGCAGCTTGCCTGTAGCAGTGATCATAACTTATAAAGTTCTTGTTATACTCAGTGGACATTTAAGGTTTGATTCATCCTAACAATAGGTATTCAGTGCCATAGGAGATAGCCTAGCGTATTTGTGACATTCATATGTGATTGACAGAAACTGYGTAGGACCTATGGGAGACTTGTGTCACACTGGATAGGAAGCTGAAAACCCAATGGGGTGTCTCTAGACATGACAATTAACTGACTGAAGCAAACCCTTAGTTCACATGAGTATGTCAATCTTTAGACTCCTAAATGTAGGCATCTACACCCTGAACCTACCAAGATCTGAGCAGAGGTATTTGTGTTCCTTCTCCTAATCCTCAGCTAATACCACCTTCCTCTGATAAAGCCTATATGACAGAAATACAGAACCTCAGAAACTCTATAATATTCACTGATGCTTCTTCTTATTGCTTCCATCACCATGGACCAGATTAGAAGACATTTGATTAATACAAAGACTCATAGAACTGCTTTCAATTTCCAAGATGTRGGTATCTAGTGTCCTTTTGTATGATCTGGGATACCTTACCTAGCCTGTGGTGTTCCAGAAAGCTTTGGGTTTCCTATAAGGCCTGCACCATACCTGCTGGCCCAGTATTTTTGAAACTCCCGCCAGGCCATATCAAATAAAAGTAGGTGTCTATGTTTAGGCAACAGGACTGAACCTTAGTGAGACTTACATTCACTTAGCAACCCCCCAGTGTATTCAGAACTAGTGTTCAGAAGCCCTATTTGTATTTACAGGCAGCAGCTGCAAATGCAACTTGGGAACTATAAGATAAAATGGCCTAGTGAGAAGGGAATTGAGTTAAACCTCTCAAAGTAGATGGAATAAAGAAACCTAACCTGCTATCCCAAATCAAATCAGTGCACCAAAAAATTTAGTAGTTGTCAATATCTGAGACCTCAAGGACAGCTGAAAATCTTCCTGTCACCCACGCAGTTGGATAACTGTACTGCACTATATAGAAAAAGAAAAAACATCTTCCCTGGTCATCACAGTGAGCTGTTTAGCTTTTGAGAGGTGTGAAAACATCCCTTATTTTTTAGCTTGCTTCAGTATATTTTTGGTTCATGTCAGTTATAAAATCATTCACTGTTTTTCGTGGACTGGGATTCTCTACTCAGTTGTATTAGTTTCGTAACAGTTTTAAGTAGCTCTTACGGAATGCTTCACAAAAGAAATCATTGCTATTTTCATCTCTGGTTTACAGGTAAAGAAAGTGAAATGTAGGTATTTGCCAAACTCAGGCAACAAACAGTGTAATTCTAGAAATAAAATCTGGGCATTCTGAACATTTGTTGAACATAAATTCTCACTGTCACTATGATATTCTTATAATGCTTCTGTATCAAAATTTCTCTGTTTAAAGATCAGAAAAATGGAAGAAATGAAGAGCTTCTAATATTTATTTTAAAATCTTAAATGCCAGTATTTAAAATTACTAAACTCTTTCATTCTTCCTATTAAACTACAACATTACATTTTGATTTAAACTTATTTCTGTTTAATTTAGTTGTAGTATCATAAGCCATCATGGATGGTTTTTCAAAACCACTCTTCTCTTGGATATGTATGAAAGTGATGCAACCCTAATTACACGCAAAAAAATAGTGTCTAATTCAGTATTGAAACAGATGAACAGGGAGATGGAAATGCATGTGCTGATCTGCCTAAAATCTTCATCCAAATTATGCACTAAGATTCTTTTTTTTAATGATTGGTTTAACACTTATACATTCTGTCTGTATAGTAACCTTATCCTGGCTTATAATAACTGTCTGGTGGTACTGCCCCATTTTCTGTGTTAAAAAGTTGACTGTAGTTTGACCTCTAGCAATCAATAAGAGAGCAAATTGCCTGCTTTCTCTACTGGAGAAGTTTGGGGTCACTTGGAGAAAGGTGATTCAGACTCAGTGTCTTATCAGAAAATTTAAGTTTATTGTCTGTAATTCTTCTGCAAAATATTTCCTCAAATACTGAAATAATCTTAGATTTATTTTCCTTCTTATATCCATCATTTAGATTCATAAATTGAAATTTCCAAAGATTAGACTAATCTAATACTGTTACCACTGGGATTAGAGATTAGTTTGATTGAGAGGAACAAAGGACAGAGAGGAAGTTTTAGAGATTGGTTCAAGATCAGAATAAACTGTAAAAAGAACTGTTGCTCACAGCTACTTTTTGATGTAGCTGCTTTTGTGCAAACAGAAGAATAAATAATTTTGRCCAGTATCATGACTTAAAATATTTTGAAGGACTTAGAGAAAAAAAAGTCTCATTTGAAGAAAGGAGAGAGCATGAAAGATATAACATAGTGAATAAAAATAAAGAAGAAAACATCCTAAAACTTTCAAACACAGATTGAAAGAAAGCTAAAGATTTACTTGCAAGCATGGGGTGAGTACCTATTCTTATTTCTGTACACTGAGTACAGCAACTAATGCTGTGTCTGGCAATGTACTTAATATTAATTTGTTAAACACAAAATCATGTGACCTTCAGGGTTTAGTCAGTTTTCAACTCAGTGGTTCACAGTAAGAAGAACTTCCATCTAAAAAAAAGGTTTTAGATAATTTAGAGTCGGGTAAATAGCAGATGATTCCTATAACAGGGAGAAGTATAGGCTTATCGGAAAATATTCCTGAAAGGGCCTCCATTAAATGTGGAGCTATTTAATTAAATCTTCTAAAGGCTTTAAATGACAAGCATTTATACACTTATTAATAAACCTAAAATCAGCTTTTTATTTAAACTTAGGAGGAGGAGAAATGGTTTGTTGGAAAACAAAGGAAGAATATGTATTATTAAATCCATTCTCTCCAAAGTTTGGACGGAGAAAGGAAAGGAAAAAAAAAAAAGAAAAAAAGGAAAGAAATCAAAGCAACATTAATTTAGAACATTAAAGGGCTTCAAAATTATTTGTATGGTTCACGGACAACAGACCCAGACTTTACTTTCGTATAGGCTTACAACTTTAGTGTTATCAGTGAAAGTCATTAGTATTTAATAGCATTGTACTACCAGATACAAAATGACTTTAAAGGACTTAGGTCAGCTTCTAATATTTGTCTACAATTCCAAAATTGTCATAACAAATAAAACTGTTAAACTACAGATAACATTTCAACAGATGAAATAAAACCTTTAGGGAAGACTTAAGATCTTTGTTAATATTGAAGATACTTGCACAACTACTCTTAGTGGTGCATAGACTCTGAGAATAAACAATAGCATTCCAGATCTGTCTTTGCATACAACTATGAAGAAGAGCTAATAGAAAACTTTGCAAGTTTTTAAGTTAGAAAAAGATACTTTTTATCACTTGCAATGATACAAACAATATTTCTCTGTTATAACAATGTTTTAGGAACTGAAATAAAATGTTAGTACTTCAGAATATTTTGAAATTTAATTCAAAATTTGATGCTATAATTAAATTTTGAAATTATTTCTATAAYAGTTAATGATTTGTTGGTAGTGATTGTAGTGAAGTAGCTTCATACTTTGTTGGGTCATAGGAGCTGAAATAGTCTATACATGTATAATTTTGTGTTTAAGTGATCAAAGGCAGCTTCCAGTCAGATCATATTGAAACATGGTATCTTATTTTCTAGATCAAACTATGTCTGTACTGTAATGAGAATATTTATTTTGGCTTCAAATAAGAATTAAATCAAATGGCAGTTTGTTGAAGTTACCTGCAAAAATGGCATTCCTGTGTTTTGATCATCTATTCAATAATAAACTAAGAGTGTAAATGCACACATACAAAAACAGCGGGCATCCTTCATGAACAGCTTTTCAGTTTATTAAAGTAATAGGATCCTTTTTCTAATATTTTAATGGCCAAAGTGGTTTGGAATTCTGGTAACAGAGCAATCTATGGAGAAAGGATTATATAGAGGACATACTAGAGCATTTACCTATGTCTAAAATAAAAAATAAAATGGTCTAGAGAGTGTTCTCTGAACTTGAGACAAACCAGCACATCATGTCTCTGTTCAACTAAGCTCTCTTACTTACCTATCCTGCCCCACTCTGACTGTTAGGAACGGTCCATGGCCTGTGTTAACCTCTGAATTGTCCTCAGTTGTTCATCTAGAAAGTTATTTGGCCTCATCAAAACCGTGACAGGGATCACTCTAACGATATAATAGTACAGATAATCATGTTCCCATGATTATCACAATTAATATTCCCTGACACAGTTTGATTTATAAGTATAAATGTAAACATTGACAATTGCTTGATAAATGGTTTATCTTCTGCTTTCCTTAAGCATTAACAGCTTTTGCAAATTCTGAATTCCTAAATGTTTCTTCCACAACTCCATTCTCTATGGTAAACGTAAAGATGTCTTCACAAATGCGAAGATGACGTTCTGTCCCTAAGTCATTGCTGAGTTCCAGAAAGTATATTTCTATTTAACTGCTCAGGACTACAGCATGTAGGGTTATGTTTGGGTACATGACTGTGCCCAAGGCAGAGAGATAAACAGAGAGGACAGGGAGGATGACACTTAATTGTAATTTGAAACAACCTGGAACTCGGAGTGCTCAAATTCACTGCAGGCAGGAGTAACTCTTCAGTGGAGGAACTGGAAATTATACAATTCTCTCAAAATTAATTGCTGCAAAGGGGCTTTTGTAGGGAAAGTGGTGGACAACCTACTGCAGGGATTGGTCATCCAGGCATTACCAGGACAAAGCCATTGCCATGCCTCTGAGATCAGCAGAAATATGTTAGGAGTGATRTTTCAGGACTAGATTTCAAAGCTGTATCCAAACTCAACAGCTGGCCTTTCTCTCTATAATAAAATGAACTAAACCCCTATATTTTGGCTTGTTCAAAATATGAATCCAAATGTTATTCTGGCTCTCCTCTGATTTCCATATAATCAATTTGGAAATCATTACAAGCCAGGAGATTCCCATAAAACCTGGTCAGTTGCTCGCCCTTTTCTAAGCTTAATGCTTCTTTTCTATTACTCTGTATAAAAACTGTGGGAGCTCAGATGACCCCCAACATATCACAGAACACCTGCACCATTGTCGATCTAGACTGGTGAATTAACTGAATGGTACTGTGCATGACTGCAAGACTAACACAAATCAATGGATGAAAAGAAACATTGTACCGGTATCTGCCTCTGAGAGGATATATGCACATATTTTAAAATCTGAGGTATTGTAATACACTGTGAAGTGTAGGAAATGGACATCTGTTTGTTTGTTTGTTTGTTTTTGTAAATATTTCCAACATCAGCATCGTTTTAATAAGTGGAGCCACTTTCAGTGTTAATTCTTTATATGCTATCTTAAACAAACTGGATTTGAATGTTATGTGGGGCTGCAGCATCAGAGAATCCCCATATCTGTAATACTCAGGATTATTCACAGAACCTGATCAATTCTCCTCTAAATTACATCTTCAAGAATTGTTTACACTAAAACAGAGTGGGCAAAAGAAGTTAACAAAACAGATTTTTTTCTATCACTTTAAATTCATTCACATTGAGCAAGATGACGGGTAAGAGAGAATCCAATTCAGAGTTAACCACACAGCCATATACAGTCAGTATTTCAGCATTTTTTGCCCATTTAATATCCAGATACTGAATTGTCCAAGAATGTGACTGCCATCTTAATTATCTGTTGCTTCCCTCTGGCAGTATTGTTAATGTGTTTTGGGTCATTATCAGATGAAATACTCCAAAGTGATAAAAGAAACTGGCTTATGTGGCATTTACAATGACATACCCTAAACTTTTAATTGCTTGAGACTATGTGCTCCTAACTTTCATTTGCTTTAAGCTACATACACTGCCCTTGATACTATTTTAATAAACTGAATAGTATACCCATTTTTTCCCTAAACAAAAAAGTGAAAAATCAATAGGGTGAGGACACAGTCCCTATAATAAATAAACAAGCATATAAATAAATAAATAAATAATAAAGAGGGAGAGAAATTTTCTTGTCAGATAAAGCTGGACTCTTGTAGATTATTTTGGTAGAATATCTACAACTGGTCATAACAGAGACAAGAAGGTGGAAAGATGTTAAGTGCACAGTGCTGGAGCCAGTAACACATTCTCATTGTTCCAGCTTACTTCTCTTGAGAAAGAAAATACTGAGGATATTTATGGAAGGGTAACAAGTTCTTGTGTGATTCACCAAGATGGTTTCTGGTTGCTGAATGAAGGATCCTTTTGCTGTCTGAAGAGTAGTGATCTTCAATCATCTCCACACCAACAGCACTAGATCTGTTACCAGTACAAACATGGGATAACTTGCAGCATCACCATTATCTTCAGGAAGCCCTACTGCATTGAGACAGTGATAACCAAGGGCAGAGGCTTCTCAGGTGGACATAGGTACTGGGAAGATAGCTCTCTCTACCATGGACTTAGGCCCGAGAATGCAAAGAGAGAGAAAATAACTGTAATGTTTCTGAACAAGGCTCACGTTTATTTTAAGAGTGCTGGTGCCTGTCCTTAGCTATGAATTTCTTGACTCTAAAGCTGAAGCATTGTGTTTGTTGTCCTTCAGGGCTCATGAATCTTTCATTCTTGACCACCCAGTGACAGAACTTCAACATGAGGTGAAAAGGGTATCCCCATTTTCTTTTCTCCTTCTTATTTCCTTCCCTCTTCCCTCATGCTTCTGAGGTGATCAGGGCGCACTCCTGGGAAAAAAACGTGATTTTAGTTTGAAATCCTTTAGATTAAGGATACTGAACTCAAATCTCCCAAGTGATTTCTTTAACTAAGAGGCTGTCATACAAAACATGAGCAATGCCTCCCCTCGTCACCTTTCTCTGACAGCTGTGTTTTAAAGGCAAAGCAGTTGAAACTGTTTTATAAGTGGCTCAGTGAGTGTCAGGCACGCCTAAAGCACACGTTTCAGACCTTCAGTCCTACTACCTTGGTCTTCTTAGGTAAATTATGAATTCCATCAGGAGTTAGTTGAGAGCTTGCATCCTCAAGAGGAGACAAGAGCCGTTCTAGGCATATGCAAAAATGGAATTTCAGACAATTAGGAAAGTTTTAGGTCAAACATATTTAGGCCAGTAAATCTAGCTGTTTGTTGAGCGTGGGTGTTTTAAACGGCAATTATGCCATGAGGTGTGTAAACTCTACCTACATTTTTTTAAAGGAGCCTACATTTTTTTCATTGTATGCGCTTTACCCTAGTTTATACTATAATACCAAAATTACTTCCATCATCTGCCATTCTTAATCTCTTTTTCTGAAATGGTGACTTTTTTTTATTTATTGGAAATAATGTCACTTTTCCCTTTACTCCTGATATCAATTTTATCCCTTTTTCTGAATCACAGTAGATATAAATTTGGTGTAAGTAATGTACCAGTCTTTAACTCTATCTTTTCAAATTCCATAAGCTGAATTTTTACTGGCTTGTACCTGAAGACATTAATATCTGGGCAAGTGTTATCATTAGTACAATATGTCTTCATAAGTGGAAAAATTAGAGAATTAGACTATTGATGGCTTGTCTTGTTAATTAGGCCTAACTTGTCACTTTTCTCATTTGTCAAAAAATGAAATAACAAAAATGACTGCTAGTAAGGATATAGACCATAAAATTTGAGAACCCATCTCTAACAACTGTTTGGGGACAACTTTACTCATGATAAAAAGTATGAGACATTAGGTTCAGTTTCCTTCCCCAATTGTTAGTGTAATTGGGGAAAACGTGACACAAGAGGACATACAAAGTAGAGCTACTAAGATCACAGAGTGGTTAAACTGGATTTTCAGAACCCAGTGTTAAAGAAAGTAGAGTAGGAAAAAGCCCATATAACTTAAGCCAATTAAAAAAGYGGGAGGGTAGTCTAAATAAGTTATTCAAGTTCCCTCTCACTGTAATAATGAAATATCTTCTCATGTTGGGATGAATTGCTCACTGAAGTGGGTTTTGTTTTTCAGTTTGGCATTTTTTTTCCTATTGACTAGCAAGGCATTTTAGACATCAGTGTTAGACTGAACGTCTAACTTCAGATAAGTCAATTTAGGTGAGACAAATCTCAGTTTGGTTGACTGAGTGGGTAAGAAAAGCTTAACAGTATGTGGCTAGAGGTCATTTACAAGATGTCCTGTTACAATTTTGTGGTTGTGAGTCACAAAATATTATTACATTGATTGATCTACCTGACACAGCTGTTGTGAAAATGAGTTAGTCTTTGTATAGAGAGAAATAAATCCAAAAGATACAATTCCATCTTCTCTAGTCCAATACACTTCTGATTGACTATACTGGGAGATACAACGACATGAAAGGTGCAGAACTAAACTGTATGTAACATTTCTCTTCAATTTACATTATAAACAAGAAAATTCTTCAAAAGTTTTGGTAGAGGAAATTTGTTCTCCCCCTGTCTTGTTTCAACAGTAGCAAAACCAAGCAGAACAAGGACAGAAATATACCTCCAACTTCCCCCACCTTTTCTTCTCCAAACAAGAGCCGTGTTTATTGCCTACAAATAAACAGACTTGCAGTAACTGAAAAATAAGTATTTCTTTTCCTGTGTTTCTATCTGCTTCATTTTCTGAATGCAGGATTTCACAAGGTTKGAGGATTACAGAGTACACTTACTAACTCATTTTTTGCCCATTGAAATGGGTAAAACTGTAACTGTGGACTCAAGCTAATCACAAACTTAAGCTGTTTTAGTGATGCCAGGTTGTACCTCAGTAGAGCAAAATACTCTACACATATCAAATTATCTGATCTATTTTGTAACAAACTAACTAACAGTGGGATTTATCCTAGCTAACTCAGGTTATCTGAAAATTAAGATGGATTCAGCTCTCGATTAAGACACTAAAATTTTGGTATCTACATGTGAGCTATGTGTATAAACTCCCATTGGAGTTGAATATCTGCATCTCATTACAGCTGCTAAACAGAGATATGGTCTTGTTTATCTTCCCTGGCTCTTGATATAGAAATTTGTACACCTTCCGTCACATCAATCCCATGGGGATGTCTTTGACACCTTAGGGCATCTTAAATGACACTAGAGAKATATGATCAGGCAATAGAATTGAGTCTCTAGTCAATGGAGTCTGGAGTGCTTTTAAACTTCCTAGAGTGTCATCTTTCTATGATCCAAAGCCTAGTGTTAATACAGTATTATTGCATAATCTTGGCTCATGCATCTAAGAAAGTTGCCGAACCATGGAAAGAGTTGTGACAAAACTACATAGACTAGGGCCATGAAAAGATAAAAAAGGTGAAACTACAGACAAGGTAAGAGAGAATGGGTCAAGGATTCCACAGGAATAACAGGTGAGAAAAATCTTAAGGGGAAAAATAAAAAAAAGGTAACTTTTTAGTCCTAGTTATCTATTGTATAATATTAGGCAACAAATATTTTATACTTTTAAGTTTATAGTAATTGTATGTGTGATCTGTATCAATCTGTAGAACTTCTACAGTTATTTGTTATTCTTGTTCAGTTTCTCCTGCTGCCTAGTCTCTTCATTTTCTGCTCYAAATACTTAAGTCCCCAATGAAAGGGCAATCTGTTTTTCTATGAAGGTTTTATGCTACAGAAAATAATTTTAAAAACTCCATAAAGATACAATTGTAAAATACATACCGGCATCCTCCCCTCTGCCACTAGAAAGCAGGATACTTGTAGTTATTATTTAATCCATTGCAACAAATTTCTGATGTGAAACTGAAGCAAGCCTGGGTTCTGAAGTTTTTAAAAATGGTCTTGCACTGGTGTATTCTGGACATCTTATTTCCAATGAGTAAACAAGAGTTTTCTCAAGGTATACACAGGGGAACAAAAAGACAGTGGAGTGATGGTAAAATAAAATATATGAAACCGTTTTCAGATGAAGAGGATGGAARAGGTTATCTGGGCTTGAACTCCCTCCTCCATTTCTGCCATGAAACTGAAACRTCTGTATTTAATTTTACCACACTGGAACATAGTCAGAAAAGGGATTAAAAGAAGTCTTTTTAACTGGAGGAATATAGAGAGAAATAGCCATCAGGAATTCAACCCAAAGAGTGTGTCAAATTACCTAAAAAATATTCTACCCTCTTTCAAGGCCTATCCTAAATAATTTGAGAACAGTGATGACATTTAAAAGCAGAAGGGAAGGTGGGCAGGAAGATCAGAGCAGAAAAGATGAATTTCTTGTGCTGCAATATAACACCATCATTTTTCTTAATTATTCTTGACATTTCACCTATTATTCTGTGAGCTCCCTCAGAGCATAGAGGGGAAAAAATGCCAGTTGCTTTTTAGAATAAAATGTGAAGAGGTACTCACTGTCGGCTTTTATGGCTGGAGTCTGCCCTTTGATACACAGAATCATAGCACCACCTATCTGGTAAAATTAGCTATTGTGCTTGCAGTTGTGCAACGCAGGGCAGATTACGCAAAATGGTGTGTGTGGTGTGTATTTGTGTGGAAGAAAGCTACTAAAGTAAACTTAATTTTATGTTAAAAGAGGAATACTGAAGATATGGTGAAGAAAAGTAATACTTAAGTGCTGAATTAACYCTCTAAGAAGTTTTATTGACATTTGTAGGGCAAATAAAAAGTATGTATCTGTATAGGCCATTTCAATTCAATATATTCTCTAAAACCGAGGACCCAGATATTACAGAGTAATATCTATCTATCATAATGAATGAAACATTAATTTCCTCAGCTCCTCTAGGGTGTTGCTGTAAAACAAGGATTAAGAACTGTTCATCAGAAACAATGTGAAAGGACGTAGAGGTTATGCTAAGCAACCTACAGTTTTCATAGAAATATAGAAAACAAAGTAGGAAACTCAATCAAACCACTAGTGGTATAAAATTTATCTTCTTAATAAGGACACCTTCATTTCACTCTT
>JAYKAV010003103.1:180956-197131 GCA_035582835.1 Phoebastria nigripes
CAGTGTGCCCAGGTGGCCAAGAAGGCCAATGGCATCCTGGCCTGTATCAGAAATAGTGTGGCCAGCAGGAGTAGGGAGGTGATCGTGCCCCTGTACTCGGCACTGGTGAGGCCCCACATTGAATACTGTGTTCAGTTTTGGGCCCCTCACTACAAGAAGGACATTGAGGTACTGGAGTGTGTCCAGAGGAGGGCAACGAAGCTGGTGAAGGGTCTGGAGAGCAAGTCTGATGAGGAGCAGCTGAGGGAACTGGGACTGTTCAGCCTGGAGAAGAGGAGGCTGAGGGGAGACCTTATCGCCCTCTACAACTACCTGAAAGGAGGTTACAGCGAGGTGGGTGTTGGTCTCTTCTCCCAAGTGACAAGCAATAGGACGAGAGGAAATGGCCTCAAGTTGTGCCAGGGGAGGTTTAGATTGGACATTAGGAAAAATTTCTTTACTGAAAGAGTGGTTAAGCATTGGAACAGGCTGCCCAGGGAAGTGGTGGAGTCACCATCCCTGGAAGTATTTAAAAGACATGTAGATGAGGCGCTTAGGGACATGGTTTAGTGGGCATGGTGGTGTTGGGTTGACGGTTGGACTCGATGATCTTAGAGGTCTTTTCCAACCTTAATGATTCCATGATTCTATGATTCTGTGATAAATTCTGCCCTCCACTCCAATGCTAGGAATTCTCCTGTTCTTCARTAGTCCTACCAACCAGCGCTAAAAGAGAAAAAACCCACAGTTGTCACTGCCTGCTGGATATTAATATATTCAAGGAGGCATACTTGCACAGCACTAAGCAAAAGGCTTGTGGTCCATAACCCTCCCACAGCTGCGAAGGGAGACAGGGAATGATGGATGTGAGCTCATTTCCCACAAAAGGGGAAAAGTCCCAGATGAGCAGTCAGGACTAGCACCCTATCCACTGTTGCATGCCTTCCTCCTCTTTTCCAGGTGGGTGTCATTACTTATTGTGACACTTAGGCAGACCTTTGTACTTTAGGGCTATACTTAGGGGTTGTACAGTGTTAACAATGTGTTTAAGCCAGGGTATGGCTAAGGAGAGTCTTGTAAAGAGGTTCTGGCACAGCATCAACCACCAGCATGCTGCACACACCTTGTAGTGTCAAAGGGCCTGGGATGCCCTGAAGGAATGTTAAGTGCCTGATTTGAGCATACAACTGAGGATACAACATAATGAGTGCTCCCTGGCATATCTTTATTAGATGCCTCCTAAAGAATGACCTTACAATTGTAGATACATAGCCATGGAGTTTTGTGTCATTTACTTTGGTGTAGCTTCTAGGGAAATGTCCTTCAATTTTTCTTGTTGCCATTCTTCAGAAACTAGTATGAACCACTTAGAGTTAATAAATTAAATGTTGAGTTGTAGATGGAAATTTTATTATTAAAGGGTTTATTAGTTGTTGTTATTACCATCATCATCATTATTGTTACTATAGCAATTCTAACTTAAGAAAACTGAAAATAACTACTGTAACTATGTCTCAGGAAAAATACAGAATAAATGTTACTTATTGACTGGTTTGTGGACCAAATAAACACTTGGAATTAGATTAAATTATGATGAAAAGTTGTTGGGGGATTTTTTTTTTTACCTTTTAAGAAGTGAAGATTGCCAATATTAGATCAGGCCTAAGATCCCTTTACTCTGCTTTAGCAAATAAAGTGTGGGTAACAATTTGTGGCAGGTCAGGCATGAATGTTCATTTAGATTCTGAAAATTTGTAGCCCAGGGACTTCCTCAGACGGAAGCTATTTCTTCATAATTTGTACAATTGTTTTTTGAAGGAATGTTAATTTTTAGCACATGACCTTGCAGAAGGGAATTCCATACCTATTACACATTGTTTGATTTTTTTTTTAAGTTCTCTTGTAATGAAAATAATTTTGAAACTGACAGGAGTGAATAAAACACCTGAGTAATATATTTTACGTATCTACTTTCAGATGAGATGAATAGCACTGTAGATTTACTGGTTCCTCCCCATTGATCTAGTGGTTAACTTAGATGCCTACATTGTAGACACGTAAAATTTGGTATTAAGATTCTACACTTTCTTTCTGTGTAAATTAGACATGAATAATAATTATAATACCCTGAATCACAAGAGTTAATGCAAAGATATTCTGAAAGAATGATTAAACTTCAAATTTTGATATTTAAAGGAGTCTGTGAGTCTTAGAAATTTAGAGGATACATTAATGGGAGGCAGAGTATTCYGTGTCTTCCTATGACGTTTTACATCTCTCATCTGAAGCATCCAGACCTGGTTGTTTCTGCTTCTGAAGCAGATGGTCCCAGGGTTGGACGTCCTATTATGATTCTTATTAACTGCATGTTCTCTGGTCACAATTCTTTTTCTCACACATTATGAAAATCTGGACTAGTTTAATTTCTTTGTGACTGGYTGCTTACCACTATTAAAGGAAAAGAGCAATATTCCATATCTTCATTAAATGTGAGATTTGATCAATGCATACAAAGTGCTTCTGTTGTCCTCACTAGAATGTATTGCCTGAAGTTGTCCTCAAAACACAGCAATTTAGAAATGAAATTAATTTGTGGGAATATATATTTTTATGTTCATGACTTAATTAAAAAAAAAATCTATTCATGCCTAAATCACCAGTAATTAATGTGTGGCTATAAAATAATCCATTCTCTGAGATCTTTTTAGGGGATTAGTTTTTAATTAGCTGCATGCCTTCTTGACATTTGGAAAGAGGTAAAAAAAGAAGATTCCAGCCATTTCATTACACTTTGGTGGGCTGTTATTCTGAGAGAGTCATAGGTGTGCATATGCAGAATGATCACTGGTCTGAGAGATACTAGGCTAATGGCTACTGCAGGTGAAAAATGCCAGCTGATCAAGTCTGCAACAGTGTCAGACAGGATTCCTCTCTGAGCTATTAATTCATCTAGAATAAAAAGGAAAATAATCCAAAGTGGATTTCTTTGTCATTTTCAAATAGACTGACTGTATCTCTTTCTTTCTATGGGCCGAGGCCAATTGTATGAGGTTCAACAAGGCTCAGTGCCATGTCCTGCACTTGGGTCACAACAACCCCATGCAACGCTACAGGCTTGGGGAAGAGTGGCTGGAAAGCTGCCTGGCGGAAAAGGACCTGGGGGTGCTGGTTGACAGCCGGCTGAACATGAGCCGGCAGTGTGCCCAGGTGGCCAAGAAGGCCAACGGCATCCTGGCCTGTATCAGAAATAGTGTGGCCAGCAGGAGTAGGGAAGTGATTGCGCCCCTGTACTCCGCACTGCTGAGGCTCCACCTGTCATACTGTGTTCAGTTTTGGGCCCCTCACTACAAGAAGGACGTTGAGGTGCTGGAGCATGCCCAAAGAAGGGCACCGAAGCTGGTGAAGAGTCTAGAGAACAAGTCTTATGAGGAGCGGCTGAGGGAACTGGGATTGTTGAGCCTAGAGAAAAGGAGGCTGAGGGGAGACCTTATCGCCCTCTACAACTACCTGAAAGGAGGTTGTAGTGAGGTGGGTGTCGGTCTCTTCTCTCAAGCAATTAGCAATAGGACGAGAGGAAATGGCCTCAAGTTGCACCAGGGGAAGTTTAGATTGGATATTAGGAAAAATTTCTTCACCGGAAGGGTTGTCAAGCATTGGAACAGGCTGCCCAGGGAAGTGGTTGAGTCACCATCCCTGGAGGTATCTAAAAGACATGTAGATGTGGTGCTTAGGGACATAGTTTAGAGGTGGACTTGGCGGTGTTAGGTTAACAGTTGGACTTGATGATCTCAGAGGTCTTTTCCAACCCAAATGATTCTATGATTCTATRATTCTCCACTGGAATGGAGTCACTCCATGCTGCAAACTGATGACTTTTAAATATATTAGATTCTGAGTAAGTTTAGCACAGAAGACTTCATTCTTACTTTAGATCCATGGTGCACATTGCAACTTATCTTGTAAAAATCACCTATTGTGGTTTTACATACATGTTTAGGGTCACACAACAGAGGTCAGATTCAAGGCCTATATTGGTAATTTCCTACCAGATTAAACAAGCTGTAATACCTGAGAAAGAAGGAACTTTGTACTGCTGAAGATATGTGTACTCTGTGTAATGAGAAAAGTAAGGTAATTACGACAGCTTGYTCTTGATGTCCTTCAACAGAAAATAATCTGACATAAATATTTAACAAAAGCATGACACAGAAAATTCACACTCGCTATTTAATATGTTTTTTATATTTTATTAATTTTTAAATTATTGGATGTCTACATCTTTTCATAGCAAAGCCTTATAATTTGAGGGGGTTTTGCCTCAGGCAAGCACTGCTGTTTGATTTATCTTCTGCACTTGTCTTGCTTTAACAATATGAACTTTTTTCAGAGAAGTGCAAAGCTGTGTTTGACCCCACAGGGAAAAAGTTTTCTTTTTTAAGAAATGTGTACAAAGTACTTAATAAGTTATGTCACTCAGTTTTACCGTATATTATTTTTTCAGTGACTACAGTTAACTTTCTGAATCCCCAGATGCCAACATTTTAATAAAAACAAGACATTTTCAACAAAATGTCAGTAGCAAAGTGATCAAAGTGCTATGGGAGCGGTTTGGCAACAGTTTGAGCTTTGAATTTCCTATTCAGTTTCCAAAACATTCACTTAAAAAGCATTTATTGAAGCTGAACTGCCTTTATCAGCCTGATCAGAGCTCCGTAAAGAGCATGAATGATTCAACTGCCTTTCCAAGCTTTAAAAAAATATAACTTTGATATATGCCTCACAAGTACAGCACAATAGTTTTCATGCTCACGTTTGTTAA
Source organism: Phoebastria nigripes (assembly GCA_035582835.1). NCBI lineage: Eukaryota > Metazoa > Chordata > Aves > Procellariiformes > Diomedeidae > Phoebastria > Phoebastria nigripes. Next base: position 185,755 of record JAYKAV010003103.1, read on the forward strand.
GATTTAGTGCAGCCATTAAAGAACAGAAGGGCTCTTTGGTGGCAATTCTCAGACATACCAAATATCCCAAAGCACAACCTTCTACAAATCAGAGATTAAGGTACTGACAAAAATTTCCACTTGATTGCAGTTTTTCCCCTTAAACTTGTATCAGGAGTGACTATCTTTTCGATCAAATCTTCGAGGGAGGTGACTTTTTATTTTTTTACTCTCTGAGAAAAATATCAACTGAGAGATAAAAAGTGACATTTTATGTGCCTTGTCCAGAAGTCAGTCGATTTATTTAAAAAACTTTATGTGTGTCTGACCTATACATGAAGTTTGTGACATGTCTCTTGTCAAGTATTGATCACTTAAGACTTTACTGTTTGCTTACTGCAGTGTAGCTAATAATCTCTTTTTATTTAGTTTTGTGGCTTTGAATTCTTATCATGACCTAGCTGATTTCTCTGGGACCTATAACATTCTTGCTTCAGCTGTGTAAATGGGCTATGGAAATTAAGCCTGCTAAAGCACCTTTCCTGGGCAAATAGCTTTTGTTTTCCATCAGTTCACACTGCAAGTGGTTTGCATGCAGATAGATACATTTGGAAGCAGCAGATGCCATCAATCTTTATGACTTTCTGATACACACCATTTCACCTCTACCTCTTGAAAGGGATGGCTGAGCAATCATGCTATTCTCCTTGAATGACGTAAAACTTTCTTGTTCAGCTCACCTCAGCATTTTGTGATCGTTACTGGGTATACACGAAAGATGGGGCTTTCATCAAGTCTCTGTTTGGTGTCTTTCAGATGGAATTCCAATCTGCCAGACCTTCTTCTCCCTAAACACTTATGTTATACTGTCATAYTTTTCATTGCTTCTCACTTCAGGATGAAGAGACTGATTATATCTTATTTTCTTAATGTACCCAGACTATTTTTGTACAGACTCAAAATGTTAACAGAGATGTTATTCCTAGGGTCACTGGCAAATCTTGTATGGAACTATGAAAAGCCAGTACAATGAGAAGAAAAAGCTCATATTTTAGGATATTTGTATATATCTCACCAGAGAAATAGGATGATCTTCAGCTGAGGATTTAGATCCTGCCTTGTTCAGAACCAGGTATATTATCATCATAGGGCGTTATATGATGGAGTTTCTGAAGCTGCATTTATGCCACCCAAGTAGTTTGCAATGCAATGGTTCATTTTACATAGATTTCAAATGTAATGAACTGAACAATGATATTTCAGGCTTCTATTCAGCATTARTTATACACAGGTGTCTGCAACAGATCTTTCAACTAAATCTTAGGATCTACAGGTGCCTTTAAATATCTGTTTGAACCAGAGCGGGGAAAACTGTACCAGACATTTATGTGAAATTCATCAATCATTATGGCAACACCCAGCAGCATCAGCCAGAAATACAATCTCGTTTGTCAGATTAAAAAAAAAAAAAAAAAAGATTCTGTAATCTACAATGAGAACAGAGTGAAAACTACATGCTCAATATAAAATCTGTGATTCAAAAAATTCCTACTCAACTTACCTCTAACTCTCTGCTTGTCTGTTACATATATATTGTCTATATATTKTCTCTTTACTTTAAATTTCTTAAACCTTTGCAGTTATTTCTTTGTGCATGCCTAGAACTGTGCCAGTCTTATTACAGTTCAGCAGTTCAGAGATTACTTTGTACCTAAGCTCAATCAAAACACAAAGCAAGAAATTCCTCTTCCAAATTTTCACTATGATGTTGGATATGAAAATATTTTTCACCATTAACTTAACATAGTGACAAAAGTGGACTGCTAACAAATATTGTTCAGATGTTATTTCATTAAACTAAGCTGGAAGAAATAGTTTTCTCTTTTTCTGCAAGAATGAGGCAGTTAAATTGCTGCCCAGATGGTAGAAGMAGCAAATTCATTTCTCTCCCTCACCTAAAATTATTCAAAACCACATCCCATATGGGAATAGGCTAACCATCTGGTTATATCTGTTTTATCTGACTAGGGAGTGGTTGGGAAACCSTACTGGAAAAGGAAAAGTCTTCAACTGTGATTCCTGTTCTAAATAGTTATTCTGAAATTTACTTATATAGCCACTAACAAAAAGTTTGAACATTTCTGAAACAGGTACCRTATTTCATATCTCTCATGTTTCAGGTGATATCCTAGTCACTCCCACACAAAATTGTGCTCTTGCTCTTCTTCAGTGAATCTTGCATTCCTTTTTGCAAAGTTGCACAACTTCAGCAGAAGAGTAGGAAGACGCTAACCACGCAGTGAGGCCTGTAATCTGCTGGTGAGGAAACTCTTCTGGAGGAAAGGAATTGAATCTAGTTCTGTCCATATATGCCAATATTTGAACAGCCATTCGGTGAAAAGGTCACCCCCTTCAGTTTTGGACATGATTTCAAAGAAAGCACAAGTGGAAAGCAATCAATTGAGGAGTTCCCCTCCCTCAGCAAGTGTTTTGGAAGCTCTCAAAGTGCTTAGCAGCTGAGCATCGAGTTCTTAAAGTCTGGCAAGAAACGAAAGTTTGCGATCTTGGGGTTGTATCTATACTAGAAAGCTAAGCAGTGCTAGCAACTTTTCTCATGTTCTGCCTGGGTGGTTGATCTGGCATAGCTTGATTCACTTGCAAACTTCTTCCACCCCCAGATGCCACTGTACCTATTGGGAATGGTTGCTGGCCTGTGCTACCCAAGAAACTATGCCTGAAGAAATGTCTGAAGAAATGTCTGAAGTCAAAATCTATGCAAGAGTGCATGTTAACAATTAGGTATCATAAATAACCAGGCACAAGGGCTAGAGCTCATGTTGTGACCCTGATAAATTTACTAGCACAGTTCTGGCAACTCCAGGTTCTAGTTAAGTGCAAGAGTAATTCGAAAAGTCTCCTAGTAGTTGCTTCTTCCATAATGTCTCTCTCTTCAGCATTTTCTATGATAATCTGTTTCAAGCCCTGTTGAACTCACATTTCAGCTCTTTGAGAATGGGAACACTTACAGGCTTTTCTCTTCTACTTGGCTACCCTTTACCATAAAGCTTGAGGAGCTCAGCATATCAGAGATTACTGACCTTTTGTTCAACACAGTTGAAATTAATTGTCTTCAGAAGCAGTTGAGGATAACAGACAGACAGACATAACACACACACACACACACATAAACTTCATTAATGCAATCCTAGTTTGACTAGGAAATAATGCTAAAATTAAATARAAAATATTAGGGTGCTTTTTTTGAGGAGTAACTCCATCTTCTCTTTAGATCCTTATATCAAACTGCATGCTGACTGACTCTGTCTGACACCTGGCTATTGCTTTCTTGATACCTGATGCTTAACTTCTAGCTCCTGCTGCCTTTCACTTAAGTTGAAGTTTGATCTCCTGGCACCTGAAAATCCTGACTCCTAGAATGTTGATAAAGAGCATTCTTTTTAGAGGTAGGAAAGAATGAAAGTGAAGGGTCTTAGAATTCTTTTGAGTAGAAATAAAACTAGAAAATTAAAGAGTTAACTGTTTCCCCAGCAAAGGAATATAAATTTCTCCTGGTGATTTGAAAAATACATTCTGAAGTACTATTTATACAGTATTTCAACATCACGGAGTTAAAGTCCAAGATACYCACACTACATTTCTCACAGAAAAAAAACAAGTAACATAAAAAYTAAACTTGGGGAGGATTGTAAATGAAAAACGGAACTTTAGGCTTTGTTCTCATGATCAACACCGTTAGTAATAGTAATGCTGCAACAGAAAAAAATCTTAATGATATGAGATAGATTCTAGCTATTTTTTGCAGTGAATTGACATAATAACAAAATATTCACAGTGACATATAATTTACGGAGGAAAGAAAGCCCTCATTAACCTGCTGATTTTCCCTGATGAAGCTTATTTTTTAACTCTAAAATGACATAAACATAGAGTTATGCTCCTAACCTTGCCAAGGTGTTCCTCTGCCTTCGTCATACGGAGTGTTGTGATACATAAACCTAAATCCAGTCAAGATTGAGAAATTATTCTTCCTTTGGCTCTGTTCCCTGAGGCAGCTGTTAGAATTGGCATTCTCAAACATGCCTGACACACGCACTCTGAAAATGTGTAGCAATCTCCAAATTTATGCAGATGTCCAGATGCTAGAGTGCTGATTGAGACATGGATGATGAAGGTTCAGTTCCATGATTCGTCCTGAAAGTAGGAAGTTCAAATCCTAATTTCCCACTTCCATTCAAAAGACATTAACCTTGAGGATATTCGCTTCTGCTGCAAAAGGTCACTGTCTACCTCTGTTACTGAAATCATATTTCAATTCGGAAGATTCATTTGGTGAGAAAAACATACACAAAACAGCGTACTTCATTAATCTGGAAGACTGACAGGATGGGGTATTATTAGGAATGTGTCTTTTGTATAATATAATAGTATTTAAAGTGGGTGATAGAGATCAGATCACCTACAGATGCTTTACCCATAATAATACTCTCTCTTTCTGCTTTGATGGTTTGTTTATGAAAAACAGCACATCTTCATCAAGTAGTCTGGATATTATGGTGCAATTTAGAATACAGATTTGTGTCCCTCCCAGCAAAATGTATTTGACTTTATGAAGAAATTTTGCATCACGAAACATGTTATTTAACTTTTGTTTTTTTAAGGAATGAGCCATTTGGCCCCTCTGTGAAAAGCTATAGCTACTTTCCTTCAAAAAAAGGAGTGGAAAAAGGCACCAAGGCATGTTTGAAGCTAAAAGCATGAAGCATGTTTCAAGATACGTCCTGCAATTAATGTTTCCTGTTGGCCACAGTAGAGCATGTCTTGGATCGATCATATTCTGATATGTCTTTTTCTATGTTTATATTAGTAAATTAAACAGTTCCAGGGAATGTTCATATGCTCTGGAACTTCAGTGCCTATTTTTTTATTTTATTTTTTATTTTTATATTGGCCCTTGGCAGTTTGACTAGAGTCAGTTAGCTCTCTCCCAAATAATTCCTGGGCATGGTTCAGGAGTTATCACATGCTATGGACATTCTTAATTATCATTTTGGGTCCGGTTGCCTGTTTTGGAGGATGAAAGAATTTAATGGTATGGACACACACACAGGTACTCATTTAATGCCTGTCAGCCTCAATGTCAGCCATTGGTTCATTTAATTTACTAGTACAGATGTAGCTTAAAGATACTGATATACTGTGTAGGGTACACAGATTTTTACTTCCAGGTCCTAAGCAAATCTTTTCCTGTGATCTTCTTTGGATCTGATCCTAAGAAACTTGCCCAAATTTACCCAAGATGTCCATTTGTAGATAAAAGAAGTGAAGACAGGTTAGACTGAGATGAAGTCCTACTTTTTAATGAAGAAATCATCTGTCTTTCTTTTTTTTAGCAAAAGGTGTGCAGGAGAAGAAAGACTTCGCTTAGTGGATAGGAAGTGGAAAACTATTTCACACTAAAGAGAGTAGTATAAAAATTGACAATATAATATTGAAAGGAACTGAAAGGAACAAAGGAAGCATTCAGAAGGTGAAGAACAGGTGAAGGTTCAGAGCAGATTTAAGAAAAAAAATATTAATCAGACATGGAGTAATGTTATGGAGAATTTGAAGAAAACTATACATGAATGTGATAAGAAGTTGATGAAAAGTTTAGAGGACAGCAAGTTAATGTTGGTTTTCCAGCACAGGGTGATGCATTTAACTTCGATACTTTGAAAAAAATGGACAAAGGATGGTGGAGAGGCTGTATGGGAGGAAGCTAAAGTTGTCAAGACAACATATAACAAATATATAGACCAGAGTATCGGCTGGAAGAACAAGAACAGGAGGGATATTTTACACTGAAGAATGAGTGACAAGACTTTGACAGAGCTAGCTGAATACTGTAAGTCTTGAATTGGAGCTCAGATAAACAAGAGCTAATATCAGTGTGCTTTCCTTGAGACAAAAGTCTTCCATGCATGGTGGTAGTGTCAGTCAGTTCTGTCAGTCCCTCTGTGTGTATATGTGTATGTCAATCACCTAGTCAACAAATGCAAATTTATAACTCTGAAGGGAAAGTATTGGATTTTAAATCTCTCTTTCTTACGCATGTACACAAAAACATGTATATATAGACATGTATATATAGATTCTGTAAAGCACTTCTACCACAGCAGCAATTTTTCTTGACATGCGATTTTTTTGGTATGAAAACAAAGAAGTCTAAATGAAATTTTGGCAACCCAGTCTATGAAAACAGATTACTCAATTAGTTTAGTTCCTAATCTATTTTGTGCCAATTTTATTTTCATAGTGTCATGTTTATTGCAAAACTTGAATTCTAATGTTTGCTGCTTCTTTTTCTTTGTCTTTTTTGTTGTTGTTGCTTTTGTGTTTGTTTGTTGTTTTTTTTTTTTTTTTTAGGTGCAGAATGTTTTATCTCATGGAATTAAAGGGAAAAAAAGAAAACCAGAACCAAAACAACACCAGTGTATGATGGAAACATTTGCATGGAATTCTATGTTGTTGAAATACATGAATTCTAGGTTCCTGTTTAGAACAGTGGTCTTCACTTCCATGCTTCTCTTGTCTGAGCCACTTCTTATAGGTGGAAGATTTTCTCATTATTTCTGTGATTCTGTTCTGCAGGTTTACCAAGCGACTCCATTCATGACTCAGGGCCCCATTCTGCTACTAGCTAAACAAATACGCAAGTGTCAGCTCCCGCTTTAAAAATGTGTGAGCAATGCATAAAGATCCAAACAAAGAGATCCCCAAAACAGAGGGTAGTGGTCAAGAAAATATGAGACAACTCTGGTTAAAGCTTAAAGCTGTAGTCAGGGCCTCTCACTGCATAACTTCTATACCATTTCATCTAGGTCTCACAGGAAGGTTCAATGAAAGGTGTAAAGAATGGCAATGGGGTGGCTTTGTGGTTATTCACAAGGAATCCCATATATAGCCAGAGGTACATAAAATCAGTCATGAAAGAACTTGTTTGAAAAATTAGGGCATGGATGGAAAGGTAGTCATTTTAATTTGAGTAGAGGAGGGAAGTAACATTTCAATACTTTCAGAGAGCTAATAAATTGGAGGGAAAAAATATACAGAGATGTGGAGGAGAAAGGTGGTCTAATAGAGAGCTGCAAAGAAAACAGTGACACAGTGTAACTTCTGTCCAGTAGTATGGTCATCACAGATTTGAATTCCATATAACCCTTCAGTCAGGTCTTATTTGAAATCAAATGGGCTAATTTCTTTTTTTTTTTTTTTCTTCCCAGGCTTAAATCCTCATACACAAACACTGGAAAATATGCTTTCTGGTGCATAGCTAGCTCTTATTTTTCCTCACTCACAAACGTAAATTGCTTGACTTAACAAAGAAATTTTATTTGAGGGAGAAAAGGAAAACGTAAGAAAGTACATAAGCAGGATAACATACAGCTCCTAACTGCTAACTAGTTCATGGTCTTTTTTTATAATAAGGCAACTCCTAAGTCAGCTGTTTTTTTCTCTGCTTCTGCAGTAACATGTACCTCACAGTTGGGATTGCCCAATCTTACTGGATGGTAAAACCCTACTTCTGACCTTATGGTGATGTGACCTACTTTCCTCTTAGTGACAATCCCTCACTGCTCCTTGTTATGCTTCCTGCTCACCATTTTTCTCCACTCCTTGTTCTGCTAGCAGCTTTACTAGCCATTCTCAGTGTTTATAAATTCTTGCCAAGAATTCAAGAAGCACTGAAAACCAACAGTCTTGGAACATACAAGTGATTCTTGAACAGACTCTTTTTGTCAATTTACAGATACCTCATAAACTTGCTATCTTTTAGAAAACATCTTTCTACAAAGTCTCCTGTCTTTTTTTTTTTTTTTTTTAATAAAGGCTATAACTTTTGTACCCTGCTACAGAAAGCTATTGCCTTAGGTTAGTTGTCCACTCTGTTTGCATACATTTAATTGGCCATCATYCCTGTGCACTGTTGTGATCAGAAATGTCTCTTTACATTATGGTATTAGCAGAAATAGTTTCCAAACATAAAGAAATAATATATGCAAACAAATAAGCTGCAGGCTGCCCATTGGAGCATTTCATTTGTCTCCTTTCTTTCCACTAGATGTCAATAGAGTGCTCTTCCTTTTGGGGCTCCCCTACCACTTGAAAATTTGGAATAAAGGATAGCAGGGGTTTGGTTCTTGCTTTAGCCCTTAGCCACAAAGCTTACATCCCCATACACCCCTGAAAGGATATACCAAAGAGAATAAGGAATAAGAGGTCTATCGCTAAGGTAGAGAATGATTTTTGTTTACCAAATCAAGATTAGGCTCTGTGGGTGCTGAATTGAAATAAAATTTGTTTTAAATAGGGCCCTGAGAAATCAATTGTAACCAGCAGTTAATGACCAGTTTGTGAACAGCTTGAGGGAAAGCCAAGGGCAGTTAGAACTCCAGCAAATTAGTTGTTAACTGTGCTAATGAATGATATTGCAGGGATTATTGCTATTATAAACTGTAATCAATCAGGTTTACCATTGTGTCTAAGAAAAAGTTTGCAAGTAACAATATTTTATGGATGCAGCTCTGCAATTCCAATTTTAATTAATATGATAATCTGAGTATTCCATGATGCTGAATTCTACTTTCAGTTCCCAGGCAAATAGAAGCATGCATATTACACATAAAAATAATAATAAGTACTTCATGGTAAAATGTGGTCATATGAAATAATAAGGACATCAGCCGGGGCATCAGGAAGCGTGTCATGATTTATAGCAAGACCACACAAATAAAAGGCTGGATTCACTGTTGTATTCTTCCTGGTGACTCAAAGTTGTAAATTTGAGTAATTCATGGCTGCTTTGTTGATTCAGTTCTGAAAATTTCACTGCATGTGTAACTCCTATTTCCACAGTGCTTTGCTGAGCACTGCATCTCCTGCTCTCAAGTGCAGTAATTCTCTCCCAGTCCCAGGTGATGCATTGGGTAGTTCATCCCATCAGGGAGATTTGTGAACTGTTGCTTTAGCAACTGGGTCTGCTGCATGGTTTCTGGAGGAAGGAAATGTAGCCTTCCRTGGGTTTGGGTTTTTTTGTTTGTTTTAACTCYGAATGTGGACCTTAACAAAACCCTCTCCTCTAATTGGTGGCTTGCAGTGTCAATGTCTGTGTGCAAGAAATATGGACAGTAGTCTAGTGGTACCAACAGAGTTAGTACAGGTTTACATTATGAAATATATCCATATCTTCAAGAAGGTTTGACATGCCTTTTGCTTTGGGTCCCAGAATCCAATTGGATCCTGTTGTTTGTATGGTACTAGTGCGAGTCTCCAGCATTGCAATGCAGAAGGAAGATGGATGCAGACAAAAATAAAATCAACACAGTACACCAGCCCCTTCATGTACCATAGAAATGAGCTGGCTGCATCATTTGGGCACCCTCTCTCACTGATAACAAACACATTTCAGATGTAGCTGTTGCCTGTGATTCTGAAGCCAAACAAAAGTGATTCAGGACTGATCCTTGGCCCCAAAGCCTAGGGGTACAAACCGGCTTACTGTTGCACTATTGAGCCCTATCTGTCTCTACAAACTGTTCTCAGACTTGCTATTGATCATGTGCCCCTGGACCTCCTCTGGACCCAGAGCTTGCACCTATGATCCAAAGACATAATTACGATTTTTTTAATGGTTTTTTTCCAGGTCATAGCTTCAGTAATAATGTGAATGGTGTTCTTCAGTGTGACTTTTAGGGTAGTTGTTACCTGTACAGGCATGTTTCAGGAGGGAATGTGAGAGTGCAAAACCTTTAGGATGTTGCTGGAATACTGTCTGGGACAGAGGAAGCCAACCCTGTGCAGTCACAACCATAGTGCCTTCTGAGAGCAGTTCCTAGAGTGATCAGTGCATTGACTTGTGTCTAAGTATACTCCTTGAGAAACCCAGATGGAGTATGCATAGGTGAGAGACCTAACAATTATGCAAACTAAGTAATATAGAGGTACAATCTTTGATATTGCTCCCTGACTCTCTCTTTATTTAGCAATATAGATGTAGGTACATTCAGTATGGCCTTGAACATGTTCCCAGTTCTGCTGATAACGTAGYTTACTTCTGGTTTAAATTAAAATTACTGATATGGATTAAAACTGAAATGTTAACAAAGAATGGAAAACAATAGCATAATTATTGTAGAGATGCTCTTGATGTTTTTTTCTAATTGGATTTTAGACCAAATCCATATTAAAGCGAAGTGATCAGCACTGGCACTTAAAATCTTCTACCACTTCAAGTGTTTTATGAATTACAAAGTAGACGGGATAATTCAGATCAGTATTAATCTTGGTAAATACATGCTTACAAAATGTCATACAAACCCTAAGTGAGCAATGATAACTAAACCCCAAATGGGAGTGCAAGTTAGGTTATATAATTTGTTGGCAGACAGTGTTTTTATTTCCTTAGCAGGAAAAATATGGATTATGGCTATGGCTCATAAACTGTGAAGAGTTAGCATTACTGGATTACGAAATTAACACTAAAGAGAGATTAAATGGTTTAGAACAGAACAAAGAAAATGGAAGTAACAAGATTTGTGCCAGTTACCAACCTCACCATTTGTGTCTTTTGTCATTGTTCAACCCCAGTTGGCAACCAGTCGGTGGGATGGGGGAGAGAATCTGAAGAGCAAAGGTGAGAAAACTCATGGGTTCAGATAAGAACAGTTTAATGACTGGGAAAACAATAATAGTAATAATAATAATAATAATAATAAAAAATTGTAATGAAAAGGAAAACAATAAGAGAGAGAGAGAGGAACAAAACCTAGGAAAAACAAGTGATGCAAATGCTCACCACCCACTGATTGACGCCCAGCCAGTCCCCGAGCAGCAATCGCTGCTCCCTGGCCAACTCCCCCCAGTTTATACACTAAGCATGATGTCATAATCCAGCCATCGTCCTCCATACCAAAGAGGCTTTATTCGCTTGGCTTGCTTGATGGCAGCGCATGTTTCACAYTCATGGATAACSTGTGCAATAGCGTCCATGGTCAAGTCTACCCCTCGATCACGAGCCAATCTATATGTTACATCTCTTCCTTGATGGCCTGAGGTGTCATGGGCCTACGGGGCTATAAATAATTCACCCATATATTGCCAGTCCAGATCCACCTGAGCCACTTCAATCTGAGCAGCCTGATCCACCTGCTGGTTGTTTTGATGTTCTTCAGTGGCCCGACTCTTGGGKAYGTGAGCATCTAYGTGACGTACTTTTACAACCAGGTTCTCTACCCGGGCAGCGATATCTTGCCACAATGCAGCAGCCCAGATGGGTTTACCTCTGCGCTGCCAGTTGTTCTGCTTCCATTGCTGCAACCACCCCCACAGGGCATTTGCC
>JAYKAV010003103.1:197760-225329 GCA_035582835.1 Phoebastria nigripes
TACTTAGCAACAACTAAAAACATCAGCATGTTATCAACATTCTTCTCATACTAAATCCAAAACATAGCACTATACCAACTACTAGGAAAAAAAATTAACTCTATCCCAGCTGAAACCAGGACAACGTGTCACCTCTTCCTCTGCAGATATTCCAAAATCTTTGCCTTCTGGCCAGTTCGTGATCACTTCAAAGGCTTGTTGTTGCCAGGGCCCCATTTGAAATCATTCTTCTTCCTGGTCACTTGATAGAGAGGGCTTACAATCAGGTTGTAATCTGGCATATGCATTCTCCAAAAGCCCACAATGCCTAAGAAAGCTTGTGTCTCCTTTTTGCTAGTTGGTAGGGACATAGCTGTTATTTTGTTGATCACGTCCATTGGGATGTGACGACGTCCACCTTGCCATTTTATTCCTAAATATTGGATCTCCTGTGAAGGTCCCTTGACCTTACTTTGTTTTATGGCAAAACCGACCTTCAGAAGGATTTGGATTATCTTCTTCCCTTTCTCAAAAATTTCTTCTGCTGTGTTGCCCCATACGATGATGTCATCAATATATTGCAGGTGTTCCAGAGCCTCACCCTGTTCCCGTGCAGTCTGGATCAGTCCATGGCAAATGGTRGGGCTGTGTTTCCACCCCTGGGGCAGTTGATTCCAGGTGTACTGRATGCCCCTCCACGTGAAAGCAAACTGTGGCCTGCACTCTGMCGCCAAAGGGATTGAGAAAAACGCATTAGCGATATCAATGGTGGCATACCACTTGGCTGCCTTTGACTCCAGTTCGTATTGAAGTTCTAGCATGTCTGGCACAGCAGCACTCAGCGGTGGCGTGACTTCGTTCAGGCCACGATAGTCTACTGTTAGTCTCCACTCYCCRTTAGACTTTYGCRCTGGCCMTATGGGACTGTTAAAGGGTGAGCGAGTCTTGCTGATCACTCCCTGGCTCTCCAGTYRACRAATCAGCTTATGGATGGGAATCAGGGAGTCTCGGTTGGTGTGATATTGTCACCAATGCACTGTTGTGGTAGTGATCAGCACCTGTTGTTCCTCAACCCTCAGCAGTCCTACAACAGAAGGGTCCTCCGAGAGACGGGGCAAGGTGGACAGCTGTTTAATTTCCTCYGYCTCCAAGGCAGCTAYACCAAAAGCCCACCGGTACCCTTTTGGGTCCTTGAAATACCCTCTCCTGAGGTAGTCTATGCCAAGGATGCACGGAGCCTCTGGGCCAGTCACGATGGGGTGCTTTTGCTACTCCTTCCCAGTTAGGCTCTCTTCGGCCTCCAATACAGTCAGCTCTTGGGATCCCCCTGTCACTCCAGAAATACAAATGGGTTCTGCCCCTTTATAGCTTGATGGCATCAGGGTACACTGTGCACCGGTRTCTACTAGAGCCTTATACTCCTGTGGATCTGATGTGCCAGGCCATCRAATCCACACAGTCCAGTAAACCCGGTTGTCCCTTTCCTCCCCCTGGCTGGAGGCAGGGCCCCTCTAGTCCTGGTCATAGTATTCATTACTCACTTCTTGTTAATGCAAATCAGGCGTCCCTTTAATAAGATTGGAAGTGGAATCAGCCCTTCTGCTCTGTCTGGAGAACTGCCCACTGGAAACTGGACCAGGAATTTTCCTGGGAGAACCCCCTTTTGTGATTGTTTTTCCTTGCAACTCATGTACCCGTGCCTCTAGGGTCGAGGTAGATTTTCCATCCCACTTCCTCATGTCCTCTCCGTGGTCACGCAGGTAAAACCACAGGGTGCCCCATGGTGTGTACCTTCTATATCCTCTCTCTTGAGCAGAAGAACGCTGACTTCTACTAGCTGAGATACTGGTCTGTAGAGGTGGAGAGTAGGACCTATCCTCTTTGATTTGCTGGACCTTCCGGGACAGTTTCTGCACAGCCGAGACAAGGGAGGAAGAGAGACTTTCTTCGTATTCCTGGAGTTGGCCAACCGCTTTATCCACCATTGGTGCCGTTCCGTCTTTCCAGGTCATTACTGCCAATGAGTTTGCATGTGGCAATGGTGCACTCTGTACAAACTTCCGCCACATGGGTCGCGTGCACTGGACTTCATCTGGATCTTTAGATAACTGCTCATTGTCCAGGTCAYCATAAACCACCTCCAGCACAGATGATTCCCTCAGGTACTGGATACCTCTCTCCATAGTGGTCCACTTGCCTGAGTGACGTATAACATCCTCCTTGAAGAGATATCTTTCCTTCATATCTGACAGTAGTCGCCTCCAGAGGCTGAGGACTTGTGCCCCTTTTCCAATCGCTTTGTCAATGCCCCCTTCCCTAGAGAGGGATCCCAACTGTTTGGCTTCCCTACTCTCTAATTCCAGGCTACTGCCCCCGTTATCCCAGCATTGGAGCAGCCAGGCAGCAATGTGCTCGCCTGGACGACGACTGAAATCTTTTCACATATTTTGCAGCTCACTTAGGGATAGGGATCGGTTGGTTTCCACCTCATTTATGAGTTCTTCCTCTTCCTCCTCCTCTTCTCGTGATGGCTCTGCTTTTTCATCATCCCTTTCTAGATGAGCTGACTTTTGCTTCCAAGATTTCTTCTCGTGTATAGGGGCGACTGATACTGGCACAGGTTGGTTCCCTGGTTCAGCTGCAGTGCCTGTTGAGGGGATTGGAGTAATCGCAGTGCCTGTCCAAGGGTTGGAGTAGCTGCAGTGCCTGTCATTTTGTCGTCAGATCCAGAGACCTCCTCTTCCCCTTGAGGTTTCTGAATACTGTTGAACAAGGCTTGGTAGGCATGGGCCAGGCCCCAGCACATTGCAGTGATTTGTGTCTCCCTGGAATTGCCAGGGTGACAGCATACCTAAATTGCTTATTAACCTTAGACAAAACTGAAACAATATTCCCAAGAAATACCAATAGAAGTATATTAACTATCCAAGGATGTTCAAGATATTGAAAAGTTATTGTAATGAAGGAGGAAACATCATAGAAGAAGGTAGAGAAGGTGCCATTCTGTATTTCCTCCATAAAAAACCTCTCAGAGAAAGAAGTATGATTGTTAATTGTCTCCACGAGATGGTACCCGAAGTGCAGTAATGGCTTCAGTACAAAGCTCAAATATCAGATTAAGCTCAAGGCCAGTGTTTTAATAACAAATATCTCAGGCAAAACATCACTAATCATTGCAGAGCACAGCAAACTGCAAAACCCAACACCAATCTTTAACATGTACAGGAAAAAAAAGAGCATAGTGCAGATCAGATAAACTCATATTGAGAAYAGATGAATCAATACCGTGACCAGCAAATGTTAACAGATATAAATTCCTTAATACGCTCTAGTTAATCTGTTGTTATCTCAAACCCTTCGTGCCCCACGTTGGGTGCCAAAAGAGACTGTCATGGTTTAACCCCAGTTGGCTACCAAGCACCACACAGCCGCTCGCTCACCTTCCCTCCCGCAGTGGGATGGGGGAGAGAATCTGAAGAGCAAAAGAAAACTTGTGGGTTGAGATAAGAACAGTTTAATAATTGGGGAGGGGGGGGAAATTGAAATGAAAAGGAAAACAGTGAGAGAGAGAGAGAGAGGAACAAAACCCAGGTAAAACAAGGGATGCAACCACTCACCCGCTGACCGCCGACCAGCCAGTCCCCAAGCAGTGATCACTGCCCCCCGGCCAACTCCCCCCAGTTTATATACTGAGCATGATGTCATATGGTATGGAATATCCCTTTGGCCAGTTTGGATCAGCTGTCTTGGCTGTGCCTCCTCCCAGCTTCTTGTGCACCTGGCAGAGCATGGGAAGCTGAAAAGTCCTTGACTTAGTGTAAGCACTACAACTACTTAGCAACAATGAAAACATCAGTTTGTTATCAACATTATTCTCATCTTAAATCCAAAACACAGCACTATACCAGCTACTAGGAAGAAAATCAACTCTATCCCAGCCAAAACCGGAACACTTTTAAAATAGCTATTCATTGATATATTTCCACCATGCTACATATTTCCTCATACTTTCTCAATGTGTCTAATTATACTGATATCTGGTAGATACCTCTTCAATTTGTTCTGTCATAAAACCCTGCTGAAACTGATCTTTTATCACTTGCAATGCTCTAAATCACCTTCATTTCTTCTTTTGTTCCTAGTTTGTTCAATGGTCTACAACCCTTCTGACATATTTCTTAGTTCTGATAGGGTTAAAGATGTTTTCTTGGTTTTGNTTCCTTTCAAACATTTCAAATGCTTGAAGAATAATCAGGAGATTGTAACAAGCAAGATCTGCTAAAGAAGTTTAGAATATAAATGGTAAACCAAAACTAGTATTTACAATGTAGGGTAGAGTTTGGCCCTGATTATTTCTTCTTATGGCAGAATATAGCTTTTAATCTTAAGGAAATTTTCCATAACCCAATCTCAGTATCAATTCACTTTTCCCAATGAATTGGGAAGTAAAAAGAATAGAACCAGTTGTTGAAGTAAGCCAGTGAGCTAGCTCTTAAAACTTTTTTTTTATAATGAAAAGTGATTTATCATAATTTATAATGTACTTATATTAACTTGTAGGTCATATATTATGTATTGTAAGAATTTGGGCCTTAATGGACAAATAGAGCTTAATATTAATACAACTGAGACAAATTTTCCATGCACTTAAACTGGAGTAAATCCAAACTAAGACATTCTTCCAATGTTATGCTAGTAACTCCTTAGGCAGACTGAAAGCAGAGTTTTCCCTATTAATCTAATATCTCATAATAATAAAAGTATATGGCAGAATATTTAACAAGATAAAAAACAAAATTAGATTTTTATTGGTAAAGTGAAAAATTATTACAATTATACTGCCCTGGAAGATAAACTTGTATTTCTTTAAACTTAAATTATAGTAATTAATATATATTGTGTAACTACAATAGTATGTTCAGAGTTGAAAGTCACACTTTACTAAAACCTTCTGTTCTAGAAAATAAAGTTTTCTTAAGGGTGAAAAAAGCAAATAATTTCTTAAAATAGTAGAATACTTATTGTCATCTGAAACAAAGCTTTTGGTTGTAAATTTATTGGTACTTTCACAGCATTTACTGTTCTATAAAGAACCTATTTTATTTTAAGGCTATTGTTTGATTCAGGGTTCAAAAGGTTTAAACAGTAGTACCTTTAGTCACGAAACTCTATGTTTTATTGTTTTTTTTTTCCTTTTTTCATTAAATAAAGCTTTTTCACCTAAAGGACTTAACTTACTTTCATTTATTTATTTAAAGTTTTAATTGGAAAGTTACCTACACAATAAAGTTAAAATATCCTGCAGATTGTGTTCTAAAATAATCCAAAGAATTACTTTTGTGTGTATTTCAGTAGAATGTGGTGGKTTTTTTTCCTTCCAATAAATATGTTCTGACAATTTTTATCATCCTGAATATTTGCTTTAGACTGAATGGTTTATCTTCACCAAGAATGACACAACTTGTCCCTTATTTGTCCTCTCCAGGATTTGATCTTCCTTTGTTAATTATAAGGCATAAAATTTCAGAGTTAAGTTTTCCAGAAAACTCCTTTGTTACCCAGTGGTTGGATGTCTTCCAAATTGTTTTATGTGACACTAATTCAAGCATTAAGTATGTTAAAAAAATCTCAGCCTTAGAGTTTGTTCAAGTGGTGGTGGTGTTCTTATTTGAATCACAGAAACAGGCCTAAACTTTTTAAGGAAGGGGGTTAACTTTACTACATGAAGTGTTTGTATGTTTTTTCAAATTATAATTCTATACCTGCATTTTACTTATACTTTGAAATGCTTGTTCAGTGCTTTTTTCCCCTCCAGTTAAAAAATTTAGGCAAAAATAACTAACCAAAATAAAGCCATTTCAATTTGGCATGTTATAATGATCGGTATAGTTAAATGCCAAGAACTTAGATTCTCTTATATAAGCATGATGCTTCTTGCCAGCAGAAGGAGAGGACGGACAGAAGAGAAGCTGGGGAAGGTGAAAAGTGAGGGAGGGGGAAAGAGGAGTAGGAGTGAAAGTGATAGACTGAGAGGATGCTGGACTAGTGCCAATTCAGCTGAAGTCAAAAGAAAGACACTCATTGATTTCYAAGGCAATTGGATCAGACCCATTGTCTGATGCTACTTCATTTTTTATATTTAGCAAGTGGGAGTTACAGCCAAATTTTCAAACTGCTAAATTTGATACTAAAAATTCCAGCTTTTCATTTTCTGAAATTCCTTGGTTTTGTCCCAATGTATAATTCAGTCCCTCTGACTGGCTGTGCTCCTAGCATACAGCAAATTTTGATTTTATAGATAGCCTCACTGAAGGCTGTTGGGGAGGAAAGCAACTATGTACTTCCAATAAAGTAGTCCTCTTCTGGGTGGGTAAGTCTTGCAGCTATAGGTCACTATTGCCTTGCAGGTGTCTGCTTGCTGCTCCAGCTGGTACTGAGGAAAGGGCTACAGCTCTCACCTCCAGCTGTCCCAAGCCAGGCTTGTTGGGACTGAGGATACTGGGGGTCACTTAGAATATAGAAGTGCTGTGTCGGATCACTTCAAGTCTGTAGTATAAGGTGTGAAAAATGGGGTATTTTGTTCAGTTAAGATGTGGCATAATAATATTAGTAATTAAAAATTTTTATTTCTACAGAAAATTGTCAGTTCAATTTTTTGCCGTCATTTGTCATTGTTTACAATTGTTACTTTCAGGTATCCCTTTTTCACATCTTACCCTGCCTGAAATGCATCTGTTTAAGCCACATCCTCTCACACTCTCCCCACATCTGTAGTCCTGCCTCTCTCCTTTGAACCAACAGAAGGCTGCATTTGATACATTTCAGGTTGGAGAGAGAGCAGCTATTATATTCTTCTGTTCTTTCACTTGTAAGGATTTATTGTGATTTTTTAAACTTTTTTTTTCCTTAAAGAGTTAAAAAAAAAAAGTTTTTCAACATTTATTGATTAAATGAAATGTTAATAAGCCTAGTTATGACTTAGTCTGTACTATTAGTCCCATTGACTTCAGCAGGACTTCTTATCTGAATAAGGGCTATTGAATTTTGAGCCTATATTAGGAAGGTTATCTTGCAAACAGAAGGGCAAGAAATACTATAGCTTTTTTTCTGTAGAAAATGTAATGGATCTAAGAAGCTTTTTATGGGATGTCAGATGCTGAGAATGACAATGTAGAATATTAACTATGCAATGGAAAGAAGTTTCCATGCTACAGGCTGAATGAGACCTAGATGAAATCTGTTGTGGATACAGTAATTATTATAATTATTTACTGAGCTTCATCTGTGCTGTAATTTACTCTATGGTATGTGACAGGAGACATAAAACCGTGACTGTCAGAGTTGTATAAAACTCTTTACTGTTTGGTACATTTCAAACTAAGACAATAATTCTGCACATGTCTAGGTTCAGATGGCAAATTGGATATGAAAGGAAAGATGTGAACTCAGTGAGCTATGAAGATGTGTGTCTGTAAATTTATTATGTATATCCTTAAGCATACAGTAGTTTGATCAAATGAATAATGTACTTGTAAATCAGATAACTGGATTACCTGTGTTCTCAATTGAAATTTTAAATCTCATCTAAAGAAACATATTGTTTCACCCAATCTATGTCCTATTTCATTCAAGCAGTTTTACTCTGAGAATAAAGACTCAGGGGTGCATACACAGGAGTGTTTTCATATGCTGTTTGTATTTGTATCTCTTTTTCACAGCAAGAAAATTGCTTGTTTTGTATGACTAGTAATTTGCTTTCACTCACACAGGCATTTCTGTAAACAGGAGCTAAAATTCTGTCCCAGTCAGGAAGTTTCTGAGTATCTGTTGTCATCTGCTGAATATTTTGAACTCTGATTGATGTGGTGGCATCTCAGCAGCATGCGAGAGCAACTCATTGCCTCATAAAATAAGGCTTTAACCAGTGAAAATATAGCAACACATCAGCTTGATAGTTAAAGCTGTCTCTAGGGCAGTGAAAGATACAGACTTAAATTGTCTCAGGAAACGGAGTAACTTTACTGTGGACACACTCTGACTTTTTGACTCTTCTATAAGAGGCCACTGCCCTGATAGTAGCTGCTACTACCATACTTTGTGTGGAAATTGGTTGTGCTTGCGTGTGTGAGGACAATGTCTATTCAACAAGGAAACAAACAYGTAGGTTTTGGTTCCCAAGGACATCTAGTTACACTGATTACCACAGCCTGAGACAAAGACAGAACATAGAATTGTAGGTGTGCAGGAGATTTTCAGGTAAAAAAATAAACATGCCATATGAATCCAAGCAGCTCAAGGGATAGATCTCTAGCATTTGTCTGCAGGGGAATTCTTAATGATAATATTGGATTGTTTGTCAAGCTTTAATAAATCTGAYTTTTATTAAAAAATCTGGGTGTGTGCAGAAACACAAATGTATGGATCTTGAAGAGCGTGAAGTGGAATAGCAAGTTCTTGTGAAGAAATAGCTCCTGTGGGGTGCAGATGAGAAGGGATTTTCAGCATTTCAGTTGATATAGATACTTTCAGTTTACATCTAAATCTCAATTTAGCAGCTTAGATTCCTTACAGGACCTTAGGTTGTTGAGTTCTTCATAGTCTTGATTGACTAATAACCCAGCTAACTAAATAAATCTCTTTTACCATAGTTATCTTTTGTTGCTTAGTCAGCTGTATGTCTGAATATCTCTAAGCGTAACATGGTTTGTCATGGATACACTCATTTAGGCAAGCTGAGACTACAGCCTGTTCATTTTAGCAGTTATAGAAAATGTACAAATGTAATAAAGTTTAATTTATTTGATTGAACTTCTTTAGGTGTCAAATTGGTAGAATTGTCACTTTAAATACAAAAGGATAATTTTTCTCTTCATTAGCTGGAAGTAATACTGTGACATATAGCCTGTTTTTAATATCTTCCTGTTTTGCAGTAGTCTGCATTTACCAGTATGTTTATACCAACCGTCTATAAATTATTTGAGTTAGAATTGTTGTTCATCTTGTAAAACTCATAAGATTTATCAATAGTTTCCATTTTACTTATACTCAGAAGAGCATTGTAGTATGCCTTCAGCACATGCCTTCAGCTGATTGCAAGAAATCCTTCCTCAGAAGTGGGATTCATGCTACAATGTTTGTGTGTGCCATGCTTTCTACAATAACGTTGTGTTAGGCTCTCCCACAAAGGCGTGGTATTAATCCTCATGATAGATACAATCAAGCTCAAATGCACGTGTATTTTGTATTTCAGTGAATATGAAGAAATGTTTTCCCAGGGGGCCAACATTTGAAGTCAATACTTATCCCGTTGGATAATAAATTGTGTTATTCACCCCAGCAAAGATCAATATTTCCTCAGTGGATTGCTAAGATAAAAGTGATCTGGTCTAACTTTAGCCTATGCAGTATCAAATGTGGATATTCTTACTTCTACTAATGTTTCACAGAAATTAATTGCAATATTCTTGGATAACTTGACAGTTAGTTATGACACAAGGAAAGAATGATAAAATGTAACCTTTCTATGTAACATTTTGTATATATTACGGTGCAGTGCAAAGTTAGTATATAAGTTAGTGTATTTTCATTTTAGTGGAGCTGAATTAATGCATAGCACTTCAAGTTAAAATTTGTATCAACATTCTTAATTAGACTATACATTTCACCTCACACATGCACACATGCAAAGAAACATTCATACATGAAATACCTCTAATTTTTATTAATCCTAAATACTGAGAGTACTGCAGTGTACTGAAGTTGGAGTATAAGAAACTTAAGAAAAAGGAAATAAACAGAGATGCAGAATTTTGTTAGAACTGATCATGAGTTGTATATATTGTCACTCCATTACCTTAGCTAATGATGGATGCTATCATGTACTCAAAAAGAGAAGACTTCTATAAACACATCTAAATAAAAGCAGTCTAGACTTTTGCTAATTCTCAAAGAATTAAAAAATATGGATGCAAATGCTGCTGTTTGTGGTGGTCCAAAGAATCCTTATATAGAAATGAGAAACTATGCAACCTTTCTGTACTCTAGAAATTAATCTTCTGTACTGACCCTGTCTGATCCGGAAAAGCCTATTTCCAGTATGTCTATTCCAATCAGAAGGCACCAGAAATCATTCTTGTCATTCAGCTGGATCAAAGTAAGAAGAAACAATATTTGTATGTAACCACAGCTTCCCAAAGTTCTTGCCTGTAAGATACTTTATCTAAACATTTTTTTTTAAAMCTTTGTTTTGGTTTTTGTCTTATTAGAAAGGAAAATAACAAAGCAGAATCATCCCACTGTAAAATATCAAATTGATCTTTAGCAAAAACAATAAAAATGCAATGTTATTTGATGGCATCAAGTGATTTAACTATAAGTCCTCATCGCATTATGCGTCTCTCTYTTAATTAAATAGGTTCCCTGAATGACTTTAAAATTAATAAATGAGTATTTCACTAGTTGCTAGCACCTATAGCCTTTGCAATCGAAGCTTGTTTCAAAAAGACAAACACTCACTTCCCAAAAAGAACTACAGCTTAATAGTGGAATATGGCTGATGTTGTATCACATATTGTACAGCAATTTCAGTAGGGAAAAAATAGGATTGGGAACCCAGGTAGCAAATTAGATTGATGTGTTGTCCTCGACATACTGGCATTTTCATTTCTGAGGCCTACTGAGTCCAAAACAAAACCATTTTTTATACTTGTTCAAAATCTCAAGAGGAATGAGTTCAGGTGGTCTAGCCCAGTTTTTCATGTACAAGAGGACACATCAAAAAGCTGTCTTGTGTTGATAGTAATTCATCACTCTCGTCTGTGAAAAGCCATGGGATTACAAGCATGGAGAAAAAAAAGTACTGCTAACCACATTTTTTCCACCAACTATATCTCTCTGGTCCATTTTGTATGAATATATGAGCAGACATGTCAAGGGACGGAATGAAGATCATGTCTTCATGATTATCAAGGACTGTTTTTTAATTCACATCTCCTACTCCTTGCCTCTGACTGAATCTTAGTGTAATGAAACAAAATCTCAAAGTATGGAAAGCAAAACGATGGAAGCTATAACTTAAAGAAGAACAGGTAGTGAAAAATGTAAGTCACTAAAGAACACTGATGAGATGTTAAAAATGTAATCAAGCAGCATGTCACTGTGTACGGTTTAATTCTTTCAATCTCCTAAAATGACCTTGGGAAAATTAGAACACTTGAAAATGTTGCATCTTCAATAAGTCTTTTCCCTCAGGTTTAACGAAGGAGACAGAAGAGAGATTACTGATATGATTATGTTCAAGTTAAAAGATTTCTCTGAGGAATATCTATATTAAGAACACTTCAGTTTTCAGCGATGTCAGAGACATGCTTTTGGAGATGCCGCAATGTCACACCACAATGTACAAAATTGTTTTCAGTGGCTGTTTTTACCCTTTCTGCTCTTTCAGTCCTGCAGAACTCATTCCATATAACTCCGGTGAGGGGAGGGAGTTTCATCATCATGATGACAGGAAAAAGAAAGACCTGCACTGTTCACATTTCCCTAAAGCTCTGGTAGATGAGGACAGAACACAACCTAACTTACTAAAAATGCTCATCTGGATGACCATAGCAGATTACTGAAAAGAAATTTAACTAGGGGGTCAATGTTTGTCAGCAGTATCTTCCTAACACTACTAAAGTTGGGGGAGTGTGAATTTCTGCCACTTTGTATTCTTTCTTTGAGACATACAAGACACTAGCATAGACAGAAGTGAGATAGAGCTGAGGTAAGAGGGAAAGGAGGTATAAKGCAGTGAAGAAAAGAAGCTGTTTTWTTCAAGAACACRTTCTGTTCCATTGGCARTGTCATAATCAGTGTAGRTRGTACAATAATTAATTCCCATTAACTAACACTGAAATGGATGGTTTCAATAACAATTCATTATAATATCTGTTGGAGAAAATGAGCTCAACTGGTAATAATACAACAAATGTTTAGAACAAAGAAGAGAAGTCTATAGCAAGCCCTTGAGATTGTTTTTTCTGACAGAGTCTATGATGTTTAGAAACAGTGCAATATCATCTTCTGAAATATTTGAGTACATGTAAAATGAAGTAATTAATATCCTATTCACTAAATATTGTTTCCAATAACCATGATACAGGCAGACATTCTAAATCATATATTTAAATGGCAAAATTTGAGTTTGCTCAAAAGCTTATCAGCAAATATGCAATTTTCATATTAGATAGGAAAGAAATTTATAGGTTTAGTCTGCAAGTAGCACTGGCAGAAAAAGCAGCTGCTGTTCACACAGCTGTAGTTTGGAGGGTCTGCACCATGTGACTCTCATTATTTAATATTTATGTATAATTTGGATGTACATCAAGAAAGAATATGAATACTCCAGTTTCTTAGTGGACTGGATATACTGTGACAATAAGAACCAGTCAAAGGATCCATTTATTGCTATAATTCAGTAACTTAATATTCTTTTTAGGTTCCCATACACAACATTAATAGAAATATACAGAAGTATATTGTATGTAAATTATTCTAGTAGAGACATTTTCAGTAGATCCAGTGGTATTACACTCTTATGATTTAGACAGTTTAGATGTGGTCATGAACCTGACAGACGCAGCAGTTATATTTGCAGTTGACTTTCATTGACAGAATTCTTAAGGCAGTCACAATTTCTGAGCAATTTTACTGTATTTGATTTGCAGAAGCTACGTGAAGAGCTTTTACTTTGGGGTAAAACCTTAATATTAGAGGTGCATGCAAACCACAAAATCTTGATATTACTGATGTGGCTTTTGAAAACCCATAATAATCAGGCCTGAATCAGTCTGAAACTTTAGTTCATGATAGCATAGGGACATTGGGTGGTTAAATTCTAGCTTGCTCTGTTAATTATTATTAACATTATTATTAAAATTAAGATCATTAATTAATAGTAGCATTAACCAATATGATCTGTACTAAAAGTAACCTCCCATCTTCTCTCTCTGCTCTTACAGTTCTTATATTAATCTTTTCTGTGCTCTGGTTTACTTTGCAGCCCACAGACAGCACACTATAGCACTGTAACTGAATCTGTAGAGAACTGCACCACTTTGGGTAAGAAATAATAACCAGGAGTAAGAGGACAAAGAATGGGATCTAAATTAAGTTGGCTTTGTTTCTGAAATCTGGTTGTTTGTATAACTCACCCAAAAATCTCTAAGAAAGCAGGTAGGAATTCTATTACTTGCATTCATTAAAGGCGGCACCTGGACTCTACCTGGGTTCCTTTGTTGTTCTAGTTTCTAATTAACATATGCAATTTCTCAAAGGAAAAAAAAAATTGTGATAATTTTATTCATGTAAAGAATATAAAAGCAAAAACTTGCCACAGAAAACTTTTTCTGCATGAAGTTAATAACACAACAATGATGTGACTGGACCTGCTATATAAAAATGTACTGTTCTCAGACAGACAATGTGTTCCCATAAATTGATGTCATCTCATCTGTGACAGTAAGAGCATTATTTAAATTAAGCAATATAACTTGTTTTGCTCATTATCTGTATTTCAGCACTGCTGGACTGTAAGCAAGGACTTTCAAGAAGGAAAAAAAAAAGCAAGCCTAATAGTTACTTTTTCTCTATGTCTATCAAAATACATTTGATCTTACGAGGGTAACATGGTCATCCACAACAATAAACATCATATGCTATTGTTGTATGAATATGCATATTGTTGCAGGGAACAATTCAGGATATCAAGAAGTCATTTTAAACTGTAAATCTCCATAGAAGAATAGGAGATGAAGACTAAGAGKCTAGGAACAGTGGGAGGGGAGAGACTATTTTTTTAAGGAAAGAAACCCATTCTATAATCTGACTTCTATTTAAAACATACAGTCCCTTCAGATTCTGTACACCAATAATTCTTCATAAAAAGGACATCTATCCTGAAGCTGTAATGCTATTTTCATTTTTCAAACATTTTTAGCTTAGTTTTCCAGTAGAAAAAAATAAAGTGAAATGTTTGATTTTGGATCAAGACATTGTTCAACAGGTTCAGTTCAGTGTAGTGTAGTTTTTTCCAGGATTCGTTTGTACTCATGCAACATTCTCCAAGGACAGAAATTAGAGACAAAGATACTATTTGGTTGAACAGGAGTAGTTAAAATTATGCATCATAACTGCCAAAGAGAGTTGTTATGAATTGTCCAGCTACAAAATCTGGCCCATAGAGGAGAACAGGCTTATGAGTCATTTGAGTAATAACTCTCTTGAGGCCTGTGGCCACACATGGGACACAATTAATGTCCAAGTGACCCGAATCAAAACATTTCATTGTGTCTTTTGATTTTGTTCTTATAGAAGATGAAATCCATGTTGATGTATTAGCATTGCACATAGGATGGAAAACCAGACTTTATATCTTATAAAATATAATCCTGAAAAAAAAAAGGAAAGAAATGATGGAATGATGATTCTACACCATGCCACAGTATTTAAAGTTCTAGAATATCACAAAAATAAGTAACTACAAGAGCAGTCCATCCCAACAAGCAGGAAATCGGGCTAAAATGCCAGGAGCCTTGCATGGATGGACAAGGAGCTCCTAACAAAAGTCAAACATAAAAAGGGATTATACAAAAGGAGGAAGCAGGGACAGGTAAACTGAGAGGAATCTACCATGCAGGGATGAGGTTAGGAAAGCCAAAGCCCACCTGGAATTGAACCTGGCAAGGGATGTCAAAAGCAACAAGAAGGGCTTCTAAAAGTACATAAGTAACAAAAAGAATACTATAAAATATGGGCCTGCTGCTGCGTGAGGCAGTGGCATTGGTGACACAGGACATGCAAAAGACTGATGTACTGAATGTCTTCTTTGCCACAGACTTTACTAGGAAGACTGACTTTAAGAGATCCAAGGCCCCAGAGACCAGAGGGAAAGACTGGAGGAAGGAAGACTTACCCTTGATAGAAGAGGATTAGGTCAGGGAATACTTAAGCAAACTGGACACACATAAATCCATGGGCCCTGATGGGATGTACCCAGAAGTGTGGAAGGATCTGGCTCATGTCATTGAGAAGCCACTCGATAATCTTTGAAAGATCATGGAGATTGGGAGAAGTGCTTGAGGGCTGAACGAAAGCAAATGTCGCTCCTATTTTCATAAAGGGCAAAGGACCAGCAAACTACAGGCCAGGGAGCCTCATCTTGTCCCTGGGAAGATGAGGAAACAACTAATCCTGGGAACCATTTCCAGGCACATGAAAGACAAGAAAATCATCAGGAGTAGTCAGCATGGCTTCACCAAAGGGAAGTCATGCTTGACMAACTTGATAAACCTCTACAATGAAATGGCTGGCTTGGTAGACTAGGGGAGGACAGTGGATACTGTCTACCTTGACTTCAGTAAGGCTTTTGACATTGTACACCATAAGATCCTTGTAGAGATGCTAATGAAGTGTGAGCTGGATGAGCAGACAGCGAGGTGGATTGAAAACTACCTGAAGGCCAGGCCCAGAGAGTGGTGGTCACTGGAACGAAGTCTAGTTGGAAGCCAGTAACTAGCGGTGTACCCCAGAGGTCAATACTTGGTCCAATCCTGTTCAGTGTCTTCGTTAATGATCTGGATGATGGGGCAGAGTGTACCCTCAGCAAGTTCGCTGATGACACCAAACTGGGAGGAGTGGCTGATATGCCGGAAGGTTGTGCTGTCATCCAGAGGGACCTCAACAGGCTGGAGAAATGGGCCGACAGGAATCTCATGAAGTTCAACAAGGAGAAGTTCAAAGTCCTGCACCTGGGGAGGAACAACCCCATGCACCAATATATGTTGGGTGCCAACCAGCTAGAAAGCAGATTTGCAGAAAAGCCCTTTTGGGACCAAGTTAAACAGGAGCCAGCAGTGTGCCCTTGCCACAAAGAAGGCTAATGGTTTCTTGGGTTGCATTAGGCAAAGTATTGCCAGCAGGTCATAGGAGGTGATCCTTCCCCTCGGCGCTGGTGAGGTCACACTTGGAGTACAGTCCCAGTAAAAGAGTGCCATGGACATACTGGAGAGAGTCCAAGAAAGGGCCACAAAGATGATGAAGGGGCTGGAGCATCTCTTTCATGAGGAAACGCTGAGAGAGCTGGGACTGTTCAGCCTAGAGGAGAGAAGGCTCAGGGGGATCTGGTATATAAAAGCCTGAAGGAAGGGTGCAAATAGGACAGAGCCAGGCTCTTCTCAGTGGTGCCCAGTGACAGGACCAGAGGAAATGAACACAAACTGAAACACAGGAGGTTCCTTCTGAGCATCAGGAAATACTTTTTCACTGTGAGGCTGACTGAGAACTGGCACAGGTTGCTCAGAGATGTTGTGGAGTCTYCATCCTTTGAGATATTCAAAAGCCACCTGGACATGGTCCTGGGCAACTGGCTSTAGGTGGCCCTGCTTGAGCAGGGGGGGTTGGACCAGATGACCTTCAGAGGTCCCTTCCAACCTCAATCTTTTCTGTGATTCTGTGAAAATCCTTTGTGGTTTATTTTTATGGTGTGTTAATAGATCAGGTAAATGAATGTCCTGTGAGATTAGCTTCTACACCCTGGAAGTTCCCTATAACAGAAGTTCTTTCTGTATTTAACCTTGGGTTATGAAATGCCTTAAAGCATTTGGTTTATCAACATAAATCCCTGTCAGAATTATTTCAGAGAAGTCTTGAATCTTGCCGTTCTACGTTGTTAAAAAACTTTAGGAACCAACGAGACCTCTTCAAAGCTAATCCAACACTTTATAGTGAGTAAGATTAAAGAACACATGGTCTGGTCACATCTGCTTCATTCTGTGAGCAAGTATGTTGTTGCAATCTGTAGAAGCTGGGAACAGAAGAGGAATCATACTGAGAGGCCTGGTAAATGACAGTTGTGTTAATGTCCTTGGTGGCATATATTGTATGGCCCCTGGAAAATGAATAAATGAACAACATGATTTAACTGTACAGCTGGAAATATTGTCAAAATATGTCTAAATATGGTTCACTGTGAAAAAAGTTATATTGCTGAAAATACCTCTCAGAAGTTAGCCTGACCTGCTATTTGAAGCCTGTGCGTTTTGAAGAACAGAGCATACAGAAGAGCAGGGAGCCTCTCTATAGTGCTGACTTTTTTGTCTTCCTATAAAGTTATTGACACATTCAGCATAAGGTATGTATGAAGATGACTTCTGAACTACTGGTGCATGCCTTGCAGTCGTATTAGCCTAGGAACCTTTCTGTGTAGAGATCAAGTCACCAAGGGCCACAGTGAAAAAAAAAAAAAAAGTATGAATCATAAGCATCACACCCTCACCATAATTTTTCAGATCAAAAACATTTTCTAGGAAGTGATGCTGATCTGGCAGTCAAATAGACTGAATGATCTAATAAGGCATGTTTTTCCATTTCAGCTTCTGTGATCTTATCAATAGGTCAGTTAAATCAGAAATTGCCTTTCAGCTTAAAAGAGCAGATCACTTTCAAAAATCACACTGCTGTCAAGATATCTGATTGGCAGTTTTATTTATGGGACAGCCACAGTTAGAATAACTGACCATGTTTGTTTGAATCTTTTTTTTTTTTCATGTGGGTGCTATTTTCACACTAGAGCAGGAGAAAACAGAAGAAACAAAAACGTGCTTTTAACTCTGTTAGACTGTCCACAGCTTGAGTTGATGTTATTTCAAGTGAACACAAATATTGGTGTTAACATTATAACGTTTGACCCCTTTCTAATTTTAGATGTGTAATTGCACTTTGAAGTGTATTTCATCACTACCTGAAAGAAGACCTTGATTTGCCTTACAACACATTCATTTTCATTTCTCATCAAATGCATTTATTAACAGATGCTTCTTGCATGTTAGAAACAAATACTAGCTAGAACAGGTCGTCTTCTTTATATAGACAGTCTTTACTGCAAACCATTTAGTTCTGAGTGCCTTTCCTCTCAAATGGGCCATAGATCAGAAGTATATACYTTATTGTTTATTAGTTTGCACATTTCCAAGAGTTCATGGTAAGTTTACTCCTATGTCATTATCTGGTTTTCCTTGGTGTCCAGTGATTAAAATAATGACTTGGCAATAGTTTCATCAATTTTGTACACTGATGAAAAATTCACACATTTTTTTGCATTAGTTGTGTGAATTCAACAAAAAATACATTTTTAATCTTTGTCTTCACAGTGAAACCTTAAAAAAAAATATTGTAAGGTCATAGGCAATTGCAAAGAAAAGGTCAGTCAGCTAGTGGCTACTTAACATACATCTTTTGGTAATCTGCTGCTCCTGAGATTTCTACATCACAGACTTTTACTCTTTAAGATAAGTAATTAATTGCTGAAAACATGCATGATCTCTGTATTTTTTTCCTGTGGTAGTACGTATTAAATAGCTTATTTTTATTTACATAGTTCMCATGTTGGTGCAATTGATACATCTGATTTATATCTGAGATGTCATTTGTGATTACTCGTTCTGCACTAATTGGATTCCAGGGGCCTCTATTGGTCAATCACTTCTTCCTTATGTCATCTTCTAAAGTCTTAAGTATGTGATTCCCCAGTTGGTCAGGAAAATCCAAATGCTTTCTCTAAACTGCCATAGTAGTGAAAAAGAAATCTAAATTTGAAACAGGAGGGTACTTTGATCTATTTAAAAAAATATTATTGCAAAGCATTTATTTTTTTTATTATTTCTTCTTTATTCTTTCTGAGGATACAAGAAAAGGAAAGAAATAGGCTATCTAGTTTGTGATTTTAGATTAATCTTAGATATAGTCAACAATGTTACTCACAGATTCTGTGTGCTGCTTTGGATATACAGTGAACATAGCTGGTATTATATGAGCCAAAGCTTTTTTTATTTTCTTTTTTAATTGACACTAGTAAAATTACTAGGCTCACATTGTTTGAGGAACTTAAGTTCCTCAATGATTCAGAAGCCATTTAAGATATATTTTATCATTCTCCAGTTTAATAAATTAACAGAATTAAGCTTTTGTGTGACTTCATCCTTTGAAACTCTTACTAGAAAGTCAATGTCTATAAGCGTTTGTACAAATTAGGTGACTGCTGCTGTAAAGAATAAGCCATTATGAATTTGCTCATTGTTAATGCAATACGCTTGGCTTCTGAGGTATTACTATTCTTGCTTCTATGACTGTGAGGTGTCTGCTTTATGYTCACAGCCAGCCAAATCTTGAAGTCCTTGCTCTGGCACAGAAAGTATTGCAGCCACTGGGAGATTTTCCAGAATGCCAACTTCATGATTTATACAACGGTATTGCTTAGTTCAAAAGATTTAAATTTCTACTCAGACACAAGTATATAGATACTGATTGATCTAGTATGTGGATATTGCTTATCTGACATTAGAATTTGATCCTGATTGTCTGCTTCTGAAACCCAGACAATTCTCTGCTATAAAGTTTACAGATTCTTAAATTCCAATCTGATTAGATGGATCTTAGTGAAGCTCCCTGAACTCGTCTAAACAAGCAGACCATTATCACTACATTATCTCCAGGCTAACTTGGATCTTTTCAAATCAGCAGATTTGAATTTTCTCCATTTAAAGAGTTACTGCAGTCTAGTTCTTCTTCTGTGTTCTCATAAAACACAGAGATGGGTGTCTTCTGGCATATCCCTTTGAAGGAAAACTAAGATGTTTCTTAAATCTAATCATATATGGGTCTGAATCATGCCTAACAAATCTATTACATTTTTTTAAGGAATGAGATACAGATAAATTAATCTAATAATACAGATAAATTTATACATATATATAATATATATGATATATTGATATAATTTAATACAGATAAATTAATCTAATGTGCTTGAAAACAAAAATTGACAATGTTTTTAGGAGGCTTTTAGGCATAAAAGCTTTTATGGAGACAAAGGTATTATGGAATGTTACTCTTGTGCTGAAAAGATAGGAAGCAAAGGCTAAGGATAAATGACCAGATTTCACATTGGAAATTTCACCTGAGAAATTTCTGCTGGGACTTTTGCTTCTACTATATTCATAAATTAGCTAGGGAAAAAACCCARCAAACCCMAAACCAGGAAATAGTGAGATAACAAAGTCTGCGGATGACAAAAGCATATCCATGTAATAACAGATGAAGGGCTGCAGAACCATCTTGTGATGCTGATTGACTTGATGATATAAGGAAGACATTATTTATGATGAGGATTGTGAAACACTGGAACAAGTTGCTGAGCGAAGTTGTGGATACCCCATCACTGGAAGTGTTCAAGGTCAGTTTGGATGGGTCTTTGAGCAATCTAATCTAGTGAAAGATGTTCCTGCCCATGGCAGAGTGATTGGACTAGATGATCTTGAAAGGTCCCTTCCAATCCAAACCATTCTATGATTTTAAGATTAAGAAAGGAAATTTAGTACCAATAAAGGCAAACTATTACAGGAGGAAGCAACCTTACCATGTAGGTTAAAAGTTAACCTGTCCTAATCTAGACTTGTGTAATGTCAATGTCTGCTTGTGAAGAAGTCTTTTGGACGTTATTCATAGTGAATGGAGAAAAATAAGCACACAGAAGACATGAATTATTTCATTCTAAAGCAAATGAATGTGGAAAATAATGGCTGTTATAACTCTTTTTTTCCTTAAAGTAGCTTGATATTGATTTGGTTGGTGAATATTATAATGTACACTTGCATTACTGACACAAGATTATAAGCATGTGCTAATATGTCTTCAAAAGCTACCATCTCTTGGCTGAGGCATGGTACCTGATTATATGACCTTTGTAAGCATTTTGCAAATGCCAAGTTAAACTGATTGGTATAAATCACCTTCCCAGACTGTGTCTCAGCTGAAAAACAGTAACTTCCAACTAAGGTGCAGTAAAGTCTTAAACTATGGTAACTTGTTTGTTTGCAAATATGTGGTCATAATCTTATTTTTAACCTGCTCTGTATAACACACCTGCTTTGGCTTTTTTATTTTAAAGACTTATTTTCTGTGTGATGGTATTACAAGACTCTACAGCAGCAGTTGGAAGACTCTTAAAGACCTGATGGTTCAAACCTTGGCTAAGAGCAAGAATATCTGTGCAAAATATTTGCCTGAATGGAGTAACCAAGAAGCCTGCAGGGAGAAGCTTCCTGCTGATTTGTGAAGGGGTCTTGCTATAGGGCACTGACTGAAATCAGAGCCTGAGCTTGAAGCTAGCCCTATTCAGAAAGGACCTCTTCTGGAGGCAAACTCAACCTTCCTGACTAATTTTCTTAAATGCTGTAATGATAATGAGTAACATCATTGGCGTCTTAACAAATTTCATGATTTGCACGAGCAGGTCACATACATACAACAGGCATTTCAGGCTCTTTATTGCCTGTGGCTGCAGTCAGATAGTAAACAGTGATAAAGCAACACACAATTCAAACCAAATCAAATCAAACCAAACCAAACTTAAACAAAACAAAACAAACTACCTGATGAAAGAGAACAATGATGACTGAGACTTAGTCTGAAAAAATTAGTTCCTTGGCTGTTCAGAGGAAAAAAAAAAAAAGAAAACAAACCCTCTTTCCATTTATTTAACCTCTTAGATTTAAATGTGCTCCTAGGGGAAACAGCTGCTTGGATATCTAAACATTGTATATCTATCTTCAGACACTTTGTAAAGTACTTGCCAAAATAACAGATGAAATTTAGTGTAGATGAATATAATGTGAGGTGCATAGAAAAGAAAATATTCTGATTTCATATGAAAAATACTGGTCTCTGAGCTGAGCATTACCACATAGGAGCAAGATTGCTAGGCTATAAATAGTCAGTTCAGTGCTAGTTAGTGACCAAAAAAATGAGCTGAGTCTTAGGAATTATTAGAAAACAAAATAAGAACATCATTGTTTCACGGTATGGATTTACATATTTGTCTGAACTTTGACTACTGAATGTAGTTCTGAGTAAGAACTACATCTCAGAAAAGATATAGTAGAACTTGGAAAGAGTTCAAGAAAGGGTGATGAGGGTGGAAAAAGTATGTAGCAGCTTCCTTATGAGAGATATCTGAGTCTTCTAGGCCTTCTCAAGCTGGCAGAGAACCTGGAGGTATGACAGAAGTCTGCAAAACCAGGGCATGAAGAGGGTGAGAAGTGTTACATGAGCTGTTGTTTTATGGGATCAAGACAGCTGCAGAGGACAGAAGCAAGGACAATAGATTCTTTTTTTTCCCATATTCTATGTTTTACCATACAAGTATAGCTGTCCTGGTTTCAGCTGGAATAGAGTTAATTTTCCTCCTAGTAGCTGCTGTAGTGCTGTTTTGGATTTAGCATGAGAATAATGTGATAACACACTGATGTTTTAGTTGCTGCTAAGCAGTGCTTATACTAAGTCAAGGACTTTTCAGCTTCCCATGCTTTGCCAGTGAGGAGGTGCACAAGAAGCTGTGAGGGAGCATAGCCAGGACAGCTGACCCAAACTGGCCAAAGGGATATTCCATACCATATGATGTAATGCTCAATGTATAAACTAGGGGGAGTTGGCCGAGGGGCAGCAATTGCCGCTCGGGGACTGGCTGGGCATTGGTCGGTGGGTGGTGAGCGGTTGCATCCCTTGTTTTTCCTGGGTTTTGTTTCTCTCTATATATTGTTGTTTTCCTTTTCATTACATTTTTTAAAAAAATATTATTATTATTATTGTTATTATTATTAATAACAATAATAATATTTTATTTTATTTCAATCATTAAACTATTCTTATCTCAACCCATGAGTTTTCTTACTTTTGCCCTTCTTATTCTCACCCCCATCCCACCGGGGGTGGGGAGGGTGAACGAGCGGCTGTGTGGTACTTGGTTGCCGACTGGAGGTAAACCACAAGAATAGCAAAACATAGCACCCTGTAAGCAGTTTGATACCTCACATCAGTGATTAAGGTACTAGCTCACTAATTGACCAAATGTGACAAATCACAAGCTAGGTGCTGACTTTTACAGTGGGACAACTGGAATCTTGACACATAGCTCTTCTCTTTCTYTCTCTCTCTCTCTCTTTCTTTGGTTCTGTACTCTTTCATAATGTTAGTGCCTGTGTGTTAATCCTCACTGGCTTCTACAGGTACATGGCCAACACATGATGGGCCATATCAGGATACGTATATTTGACAAGGCTGTATAATCACCCTAGCTTCTAGTTTTCAAAGTTTCTGCATTAACAATATGCTATTAACATCCCATAAAAGTCCTACATATCAGCAGAAAATATTTTCCATGGCTACCACTATGACCTAAACAAGTTTAGAAATTTAAAAGTATCTTATTAAGTCAAGTGCTTTTAAATACCTTCCTTAGCATCTCTTTTCAATACTATAGTAGACAGAATAATGGGCTAAGTGGGCCATTAGTCTAATGCAATAGGGCTGTTCTTATTTCATATCAAGTTTACCTAAAATTAGTCTGATGACAAAAAAAAAAAAGAAATCCAGACTCCCCATCTATGCTACTACTTTAGAGACCACCAGAGTAACTTGACCCTTTCAGCATATGCACAATATAGTAACAACATATTTTGTTCGACTTACATTCCCATTTAACAGATACTCCTTTCAGTTTGGATCATTAATTTTATATCTCCTACGGACTGCTTCCAGAATAGTGTAAATGTTTTGAGCATGCCAGGCCTCACCACATTAAAGGAAAATTAAAGAAGAATGAAAAGATTAAAATTTAAATTAGACAGGGCAGTCATGTCTTGCTACCTTTTTCCTAACTGCTGTAGTGATAATGAGTAATATCATCAACTTAACAACTTCCATAGTTTCCTGCCTTCTTTGCCAGTGATACTAGCTTATGCTAATTAGCAGTTTAATGTCTGGCTTTTTGTTAGATTCTCTTCTCCATTTTTCTTTTTTATTGGAATTTTAAGTAATGTTAAAGATGTAAACTGTTTCGTATTTCAGTATTTAGTTAGTATATTAATATTTCTAAGTGAATAAAAATAATGCAAACTTAGTAATTTTGGGGAAAAAAACCAAAATATTTTAAGAAAAAAGTTACAACTGCAACTTTTTGAAGATTTTTTTTAGGTTTTCAATGAGGTGAAAATAGAAAAATAATGAAAATACTTTTCATGCAAATAAACTTCCAAAAATGTCATGACTGGAGAATGAGGATGTAATTGTCTTACATTTAGGTCTCCTATGGATGTATTTTCATTCTTCTATCAGAAATGAAAAGGGATGAAAACAGACTATTCCTTTTTATGTGTGCACCTGCAAAAATATTTTTGTGTGTGAATGTAACTCCAGAACTATTCCAGATGGGTGTTGTAGTTGACAACAGATTGATGTGTAGATTTTATTCATTTTATTCCAGTTCAGAATTTGAAGGCCTATAAAATGGGTGGTAAGTTTACTTTAAATAACATTTTTATTAAAGTCGAAGCTGGTGAAGGGTTTCGATTCTATTGCACTGATAGGATGTCTTTTTCTGTACATTCCAGTAATACAATGAATGATGGCAGAGGAGCACATATTGCTTCTGGGAGCTTTCCAGGACTGAAAGCATCATGATTTCCAGAAAATTTCAGGAGAATATTCCTTGCTAACATTTTAATCTGTTTAAATATTTTAACAATATTTACTGTTTTTTTTTTGTTGGAATGAAATGAAATAGAAAAAAATCTATGGAAAGCTGGGAGCTGACCAAGTTAAAACTGCATGAAGCCAATAATTGGTTTCAAGTTCATTTGAAGTTCTCCTAAATCATAACAAAATTAGTCTGAATTTCAGTCTAGTAAAAATAGTGTAAAATAAGTAGGTTTTTTGTGTGGCTTTGGGAATTTTACTGCAGGCATTTGGCATAACTTTAGAGTAGTTGATTGTTAACTGGTTCTTTTGAAAGACGTCTCTTCTTTTATCCCCCCTACACTCATTGTCTGAAGAAAATACTTTGAAAATACCTTCTCTGAATGTAAGTGCTTAAACAGAATTTAATATTTAACCTTTTTTAACCCATTAGGTACTTTTAGGAGTTAACTCCATCTATAATTTTAGCTACCCGTGTTTGGAGGCAACTGAATTTTGGCAAAAGAACCACCTGAGTGTGTGCATCACCCAGCGTTATTTCCGTTAGCGTGACTACGTTGTTTATAGTCTATACAAACATCAAAGCCTGACACATACCCTGAGTAGCATTTTGTCTCTAACATAAATTCTCACTATTCATTCTCACTATTCATTCTCACTTCATTTAACATCCGGAGAAAACAAAGATGTGAATTTTAAAGATACTTGGGCATCTTATTTCATCTGGGGGATATCAATGGATGTTAGGGTGAAAATACACTTAAAAGCAGCGTTGTAAGTGGCTTTCCAATCATGAAAGAAATCTGTGACAGAGCAAAGGCTCAGATCCAGACCTCAGAATTACTAGGCCCGTTTCCTAACTAGCAGGTTGTTCTTGCTGTATTATAGTCATGCATTTAACTTTGTGGTCTTGGAAGACCAGACATTAACCATAAGAAGTTATATATATTAGATGGAATATATTAGAATTTTAAGTAATAAGAAAATGATTCATAAATAGGAATAGCTTTATGGTTCAGACCACCTGGGAGTTACATTCTGCCTGACTCTGCAAGCAAAGACATGCAACATACTCCTTGGGAATAAAACTGTTCACATGCAAATGAACATTATTCTAGTCAAGTTGTATGTCAGAGGTTATCTGCTTTTAATTAACATTTATCCAGGTTTAAAGAAGGTTTTGTAGTGGTGATATATGTTAAGTGAGAGGAAATGAAAACCAAACCATCTGTCTAGGGAAACAAATTTTCATTCAGTGTTGAATAAATGGGACAWGAAATGCCAGAGGAGATATTGGTCTCAGTGCTCATTCTATACCCTCAGTTTGATTAGAAGTCACCAGGTAACAGAGGATGCTTTTACACTTAGAAAATCAAAGGATTCTGACAGAACAATGGAAAGGATTCCCTGAAAAAAAGAGGGTTTTTTACCTTTGAAAATCTGTGATGAGAGCACAACAAGGAGAAATTCTTAAACCAGGAAAGATGGTTAGTGTTGGTAGTAGACTAGCTCTAAATTCATAGATTTATCTTTAAGTGTATTCATCATAATATACTAATAAACCTTTTTTATGCTATCTTTAATGAATATCATAAGTTATTTTCAAAGACAAAAATGGACTTGGTTATTTGGTAAGAGGAAAAATGGAGCAAAAAGGTAGCTTACTTCAGGCATTGGTCAAAGGCATAGGTCAAAACACTACATAGTATAAAATATGCTTGTATGAAGTTGATGAAAAACCTTTAGATAAAGTGTGGAAGGAACAGAATCCTATTTCTCACACATGTTCATGATACCTTGATATGTAACTTCAAGGAATCTCACAATGACTTTATCTTCTCTGGACACAGATAATCTCAGAGGATGTGGAGCACTTAATGATTTCTCTCTGAAATGTGCTCCAAAATTCACAAAATATCCTCTAAGGAAGCATGTTTTTCTGACAAGCCAAAAGATATCTGTGAGGATTACTGTCAACAGGAATTCTTCAGAGGCTTTCCTATGATTTTCTCCCTGTTAATGACTACAGTGTGTTTATTAACCTGCTAACAATCTAAGTATTAAGGAGGAAAGCAAGTTATCCAGTCTTAAAAACAATCAATGGAAGCAGGATCAATGGAGAAAATGAGTAATAGAGAAATGAAGAAGACAGTCAAAATAGAGAAGCAGTTTAAAGAAAGCAACGCGTAGAAAAAACAAGAACAGTTCAGGGCCAATCAACTATTCAAGGACACAGGTGCAAGTATACTTAAAGAAAATCTCTTCAGAAGCATATTTCATAGACTAGCTTTAGAGAAATGTAATACTGAATTATAAAGATTTCCATTCAAATACATCCCTGCATCTACCTGAGCACAAAAGAAAGAAAGGAGTACTGTGATCATAGAATGTATGCCAATATTTACCTATTGCAGAGAATAACAGAATTTGAAATTCTTTTTTTAAAGGGATAGTCATTATTCCTTTACAAATAGATTTTAAAAAGCATATTAGCTTGTGACAGCCATACAAATTGAAATTATTTGCCTATCACCGCAAGCAGATACATCTGCAGTCAGTTTCCCTCTGA
This sequence comes from Phoebastria nigripes, assembly GCA_035582835.1. NCBI lineage: Eukaryota > Metazoa > Chordata > Aves > Procellariiformes > Diomedeidae > Phoebastria > Phoebastria nigripes. Next base: position 224,879 of record JAYKAV010003103.1, read on the forward strand.
TATTAACTCATGTATCTCAACTGTAGCCCATAGGGACTACATCTAACGATGAGAAGGCAATTGCATCTTCATGTCAGTCTTCATTCTGTTAGCAGAGATTGCCAATTAACGCCAGTTKTTTTGGTGATTTTTGTGTTATAGATGCTTGTCCACTGGGATTTGACTTCTGCTAGTTACTTATACTTCACCTCTAGAGCAGCTGCCAGATGGTGGCCTTTCAGTCTCTGTCACCCTCTGCTGCATTCAAGCCAATGACTTAGAGGTGAAGGATGCTCTATATAGTCTTCTGAACCATTGGAGCCCTCACAGTATACTAATTCTTTCTGAATATCTCATTGAAGTTATGCCCTGCTGTAGACTATGAGAAAGAAAAAGTAAGAGCAGGGCATAAAATTCAATAGAAATGCAGACATTGGTGAAAAATGCTCTTTTTTTCTTCTTCTTCTTCTTC
>JAYKAV010003103.1:225357-236890 GCA_035582835.1 Phoebastria nigripes
CCCGCGCGGTACTACCCCCCCCCCCCCCCCCCCCCCCCCAGTGATAAATACTTTCCTTGACAATTTTATTGCAAGAAAATATGTCGGTAGATTTTCCTATTCACTGAAGACTGGGGTTAGTACATTATGTTTTGGAGTTGGATGAACTTACATAATCAGCTTGGAAAAGACCCCAGATCATGTGGAAATGGAAATGGCTGAGCATGAAACATAAAAGAACTGGAACAGAAAAGAAATTTGCTATCTACAATGATGTGTGATAGTGATAACAGGCCAAGAGAAATGAGTATATAAAGAAAAGAAATGTAAAAGAGAAGTAAAAATGAAGAAAATACCTGAAGACCTCTTAAGGACCTATTTTGTGTGCAGCTTCAGCCATAGATTTATCCAGCTTGTACTTTAAAGGAATTGATGGTTTAAGGAATGAAGTTTACAAACAAGATGATCAAATATATGAATTACTAAGACTTTAAATGCTGCAAAGATTCTGAGAAAAGATTTTCTTGCTATTTCTGTAGTTCTCTGAACAAAAAGGGAAAAAATCCTCCTTTTAAAAAGAAAAGTTACATCATAAAACTGAGTGATTTGACCATTACCTGATAGTTTGGCAGAGATTAATCTTTCAAAATTATAGATGTTTGTATTTGAGCTAATTACTTTATACTTCCTCTATAGTCACTGGAGAGTAAGAGCTACTTTTAGGGAATGATTCATCTCATCCTCATGTAGAAGTCTAAAACAGTTTAGACTTACTTCATTAAAAAAATGCTTGTTTCTCTGCTTTGGCTGTGGAGGAAGTCTGAGGTGAGTATCTCAAACATTGATGTCAGTTTTGTTGAGGAAAAAGTAAATGAAATGGACACCATCATTTGTGCATTTCTGAATTACCAAGAAATACACAACAGACCATGTTTTGTAAAATGTGGTAACATCACTGAAACTGGAGCAAGAGCAACATAATACCTCGCTAACCTCACTTGCCTTAGTATCGCAAAATGTGGAGGACTCCAGGGGCAGTTAATACTGCAGCTTCAAGGGCTGTTTTCAGTTATACTCCAAATCAAGATTACTTTTTTCCTACAATTAAATTATAAGAATATATGAAGACATTTAAAAAAGGAGCTGATTCTGATAAATACCTTACCTGTTGGATGATGCATGACAGTAGGTACAATTTCTTAAAAGAATAAGGAATACAGTATAAAGCCTGAAAGTAATCTCTTTCTTCCAGATATTGGCAGAGAGCCAGTACAATTTTCCATTGATCTTCCACCAGTTTACCAAATGTAGAGATATTTATTTTCACTGCTAAGGAGAAGATGCCCCAGCTGTTAATATTGAACCTAATCTTTAATTTAATATTTATGTTGGATAAAATTTGCACATATTTTAAAATATTAAATGTATTTCAGAATTCAAACAGCAACAAGTAGAGCCAGTAATAAATGCGCAACTCTATGTATTTAAAACTACTTTAAAAACATTTGGCAGATTTTTTTTTTCCTTAAAGGCCTTTTAGCCAAAATTGAAATATTTCACAGGGATATGCTGATTTTGTTGCAATTCTGACAGAAAAAAATAACAAGGAAATTTCATGTTTTCCTTCTAGGATATTTCGTCCTTTGTGTTCTCTTTTCTCACTGCACTCTCGTCTTCTGTGGATAATATGTCAGACTAGGGTTCTCCATTCCTATTGTGAGCTTTGAGGTTTCCATATCATTTATTCCTGACTATGAGAGAAAGAATTAGTGAATGTAAGTTATGAATTACTTGCTAAAGGTGCCTGCTTCTCTCCATCAACTCTCAGGTGATTATGACTATTTCTGTATTAGCAGATAAAGTGACCCAAAAGAGTGAAACAATTGGTCTGGAGAACCCTACAATTACACTATAAGGCAGGAGGTGGGGGGAGCAGATTACTTTGGTCTAGTCTTAGCCCAGTCCTGTGAACTGAATGCCTGTTAATATCAAGAGTTCGCTCCTTTAACACTTTTTTGGTTTACTTTCATGTGAAAGGGAATGATTTGTGCACTGTGAGTATGCCTGATCTGAAACAAAACACTAATGTGTTTCAGTTGTAATAAAACACACTATACTTCTAACTTCAGATAGTAATTTTTAGGAAGAACGGATGCTTAGTTAATTGTTAATATTTAAAACAAATTTAGTGATGCTTCAAATTGTTTTAATATATGAACTGTACATTTATGTGTGTGTATATGTGTAAGACACAAAAATGGAGAGAAAGAAGGACCAGAAAAAAGAGGTGGAATAGGTATTGTTGTCATGCCCCTGTCCCCAGACAGCAAAACTGTAAACTTGATATTCATAAAGTTCACATGCACATTTAACCTAWAATTTGTCTTCTGAAAATAATATTTCATATATTTAACTTTTCAGAATGTGCATGGTTTTAATTCTGCTAAGGAAGCATAGCTCTGTGTCATCCATTGTCACCACTTTTTCCCAATTAGTACTGAAATAGAGCTTATCAGGAAAGAGAATGGTAAAATTAATTCATAATTAAACAATCTCAGATTTTGATTTTTTTTTTTTTTTAATCTGCAAGTTTGTATTTTTTAGTTTATGTTGGAAAAAGTGAGATTTGCTTTGTCTCTTTTACTCAAAATGATATGCTGTAGTGTCATGACATTTCTGGATCCCAGATGTAATGTGGTCTTTATAGTGAAACAAGGTGAAAGTTATGATAAGAATATGACACAAAGCTGATTTAAGTCACAACTCCTTTGCTACTTCCAAGTTACAATTCTTTAAATGGAATTCTTACAGCTTTAGCTATCTGCAAGAGGGATAAATTTATTTCTGAAGAAAAGATTATATCAGGGTGTTGTGGTTTAACCCGGCAGGCAGCCAAATACCRCACAGCCGCTCGCTCACTCCCCCCACCCCAGTGGGATGGGGGAGAGAATAAAAAAAAAAGTAAAACTCATGGATTGAGATAAAGACACTTTAATAGAACAGAAAAGGAAGGGATAATAATAATAAAAATATTAATAATATTATTAATAATAATAATAATAATAATGGTAGAATATACAAAATGAGTGACGCACAATGCAATTGCTCACCACCCGCCGACTGATGACCAGCCTGTCCCCAAGCAGTGATCTCCCTCCCCGATCAACACCCAGTTTATGTACTGATCATGACAACATATGGTATGGAATACCCCGTTGGCCGGTTGGGTCAGCTGTCCTGACTATGCTCCCTCCCAGCTTCTTGTGCACCTGGCAGAGCATGGGAAGCTGAAAAGTCCTTGGCTAGTGTAAACATTACTTAGCAACAGCTAAAAYATCAGTGTGTTATCAACATTATTCTCATCTTAAATCCAAAACACATCACTATACCAGTTACTAGGAAGAAAATTAACTCTATCCCAGCTGAAACCAGGACACAGGGAAAGTAAAGAATTCCAAGGATCATCTCAAACCAAACCTTCTCATAAACCCAATGCTGAAAACCTGTTATTATTAAGATTATTTTTCAATATTTGCCTTTTGTTGTAAGTGTACTACATCTGATAGGCAAGCCTGTCAAAATTCTCAAACTTTTTCTCATTTACTGCAAAATCAGCAGCACTTATGAACATTTTTAATATGATACCATGAGTGGTAAAGATATGGAACAAATGATGCTATTAAAATCAATGCGTGACATAGAAACCACAGAAACATTAAAGGTCGTTGTAAATACTGATGAGTAGATAGAAAACTGGATGATGGTGATTAGAATTTGTTACTCAAATCTTTTTGCTTCACAAGGCTGAAAGAAATGAGAGATTCTACAAAAATATTTATCAGTCAGTTTATGTGGAGGATATTAAACTGATTAAAAAAAAAAGAAAAAAGAAAGCATCAGCTTGCCAAAAAGTCATGTTAAATGTTGCAATTGAACATAAATATATGTAATAATGCACACATATGTGTGTCTGTGTATACATACATATTTATATAGGAGTTAAGGAATCACAGATCCTTGTAATAGAATTATTTAGAAAACTGATAAATTAAACCAGTTTTAAAATTTGAAAGCAAACTTTACTAGACATTCATTAACAACACACATTGTGCTATTCAAAGCAGTTAGTCCTTAATAAGCGTATTCTAAATTAGCTGTGAGCATACAATGCCACCAAGATGATGCTGGGTAGTTAATGCCTAGTGATGGTCACTGATGGTGTAAGTTGTTGAGATGGAGGTGGCCAAGCTTGAGAGCTTTTTAGTGATGGAAACTGGAACCAAGGTGGGTGTGTCTTTTCCTCCCCTCATCCCAACTTCAGCATCTCCTTTTGTAAGCGGTTTGAGTTTGTAGACAATTCCTAATCCTTGGCCTCCACCCTGGGACTATGCATTTTCATCTGGAGTGTGATATTTTCCCAGGGCAGCCGGCCTTATTCTATTGTTTGGCTAGCTTTTTCTATATATGTGTGTTTGTTTGTATGTTTGTTTCTTTGTTTGTTTGAACTTGCTTAGCTGATGCTTCTTTCCTTGAAGCAAAATCTTTTCTTGAGTACTGGAAAAGAGATCTTGACTGGTAATTGACCATCAGTAAGCTGTTTTTCTGGGGTCTCCGTTTTCAACCTCTACCAATATTTTCAAGACCTTTGCTGTTATCCTGTGTTAACACTGTACATCATAGCAAGAGACATCCAGAGTCAAGGTCTGGTTCACGCAGCAAGTGCTCTTAACAAGTTGATAACCAGGCAGACAATCCAACCGGGGCTTTGCAGCGTTAGCACATCTATGGAGTGTCTGTAGCAAAGGCTACACTGTTTTCACTGGGCCACTGAATTAATACATGCTTATACAGTTATACTGCATTAGTGTGCTTAAGTCCAAGATTAAGACTAGCTAATATTGATTAAATCCTATTTAGYGTGCTTCCACTTTTATGGGTGCAATAGGTCTCTGCTTTGGTTACATCAATCAACCTAATTTTCTTCCTTGACCAGGGTAACTTGCCTAGGGGGGAAGTGAAAAGCTAGGGTATGATCTAATGTAGCATCGCCAAGGGTTCTGCCAAAATATGCATGATCTTATCATAAGAAAAGAAGGAAATATTCATTAGATAATTATTGCAAATTAATGGCATGAGTACTTGATAAAACATARATTAACTATCATATATTCCAGTGAAAGTGGAAGGAGGGATAAATTCCCATAGGAGTTTGGTTTTGTCTGGTTACAAATTAGGCAACATAATTAGCAAAACCTAAAAGATAATACAGAAAGTCAATAATGGTGGCAATATACAAGGACAGCATTATCACTCAAAAAATATGTCTTACAGAAATTATCTGAAATTGTTAAAATAGTAAAAACAAGTGGAAAGTGTTATACTTGGGAAGGAAAAATCAAATGAACAGGTTGCAAATGTTCACTAATATGCCAGTCAGTCAGAAATACAGCAGGAAGGTGTTAGGATCTTCAGCAGAGTATGTAGGAAAAAAAAAAAAAAAAAAATGCTCTCACTAGAAGGGGAAATACCCTTCTGAAATGTGTTATCAGAAGTATAGCTTGTAAAATGATACAGAAGTTCTCCCCTAAGGACTCATGAACTGTTGCTTGCTTTCTGCCTCTAAATTTGACAATGGTATAGACAGATTGGAGAAACTCAAATGACAGCAATAAGAATGATGTAAAAAGCATTTGATAATATGTTGATAACATTGTTTTTCTTGATCTAGAAAAAGTAATACAATAATGGTCTTCAAAGTATAGCAGTTACTGGGGGGGAAAAAAGCAGCGATAGTTTTTCAGTAGGTTAACTGATAAGAAAAGACATCATTTGCAAAAAGTTTCTTAGGCAAGGCAAAGGACTAGTTATAGGAGCTGTTAAACAATTAAAGGTGTAATACAGAGATAACAGGGATCTCTATTACTGTATATGTTTAAGAATATAATAAATATTCAGGGCCATAACATATATAATAAATATAGTCAGGGACACTATGGCTATATTTGTAATTTGCTTGATGCATTGCAGAGATTATTGTCCCTGTTAGTATTCCATTTTCAACACTTCTAAAGTGAACTAGCTTTCAAAATAATTTTTCCTACTTCAACAGGAAGTAATCAGTGAATTTCTAGGCTGTCTAAGTTAGAGAACTGAGTAACCATAGATATCTTGTTGAGATAAAAACGTATAAATATATTAAATATTGATAAATATGATGATAACTGTGGGTGTAGGTTTGGGGTTTTTTTTGCTATTCAGAACTTCCTTCTGTAATATTATCTCCAGAACTCATTTTCTGTTCTTATATTTAAATATGATAGAGTTTTGTTTTCTCCTTTCTTGGATCTGAGTAGCCAACTCCAGCCTGTGTCTCTGAATTCTGGCTTTCCACTCTTTTTTGCAAGTCTGATGATCTCAATTTACTAATCAACTTTTTTTTACTGTTACAACTACTGAGATGAGAAAAGTCAGTGTGAAAATATTCCTGTGAAAACAGCAGAGTGAAATAGAATTTATTCCGTACCCATTCTCTCTATATTTATATTGTAGRCGACAATTTTTTGCATCTCTTACTTCTGATGCTTCAGAGCTACTTTTGTGTAGCTTCCACAGTATGTAGACACTTGTAGAGTGGTACTCTTGTATCAAATAGGTCAAGCTCAAAAAATGGCTCTGATTGATTAAAAAAAAAAAAAATCCCATATTCTACCAATCTAGTAGTGTGTATCTTAGCTTTGTTTTCTCATTTAAGTTACTTTTTTGCAGTGTCTAGACATACAGAGGCAGAAGTCTCCAAAAGCTCAAGGTCACCTGCAGGTCATGCTGCAGTTCAGTTGAATTCATTCAGTGCCTGACTGATTGAACCCTGTGTGCATTACTTTATAAATGTCAACATTAAATAACATTCTTCTTGTCACTTCATTTACAGAGCAAATCAAAACCCCTTTCAGTTTCACTTATTGCTTGGTATGAGTTCACAGGATTCCTTTCCCCCTTACACAAATCTGTATTACTACATCACAAATTTAAGTTCACTGTTCCTCACTCACTGTTTCTCCAATTAATTTTATTTGGTTTAGATATTAAATTAAAAAGAAACAATATTGAATAATAACTACTGCATAGAAAATACTTCTTAAGGCACTTCATGAGTTAAACCAAACTCCCTTGGCTATTGACCTCTGAAGTTGACAAAAAATTCCTTAATCTAGTTGTATCGAGCCATTAGCCCTCTTGTCTTTTCACAGTTTCATTGACAGTTTTTAAGTCATCCACCGTTTTCAAAATCATGTGGCTTTAAGTGTGAAATTAATTGCATTGTTTAGGAACCAGTTTGATATATGTGCATATAATTCATTCCTTTTATCCTCACAAGGAAATGGAGTGATGAATTAAAATTCAACCAACAATCCATATGGCCTAAAAACCCCCATACAAAATAAATTGAAAAAATAGCTAGGATATATACTATATAGCATATATGTGCCTTATGGTGTATGCTACATTTAGTATCCTTATTAATGGGTTGAAGAAGAAACTTGAAAATATCAAAGAATTTTGATTTCTGTGTTAATAATATGCTAGCTATTTTCACCCAATTATTAGAATTTATAGAGGTATTTTTCTTGCCATGACAGTTACAAATTACTCACGCAGTCATCATTTCTCAGGAACTAACTCATCGCTAACTCCACGATCTTTCATATCGGAGGAAAAATTTTATTGTTTGTTAAAATAYCTCATCTGTTTCTTCAGACAAAACGTGAAAATAACGGTAAAATATTATCTTATTCTGTTGGAAGTATATTGCTATGCAAGGAAAATGTGGGGGGGATATATTTAATTTCTTTAACCCGATTTTTTGAATGTGGATATAATTTTGTGTAAGAAAAGGGAAGTATCCTTTTTAATAACTTGGGATATATCTGATGAACATTGACTTTTTGCCATTGCCATCAGAACAATGATGTATATTAGGAAACTTTTACATGGGTAATTAGGAATTGTGATGGATTCTAGCCAGTGGAAATTTACTGTATTTTTCCTGGTTTTGACTGGGATAGAGTTAATTTTCTTCATATTAGCTTGTATGGTGCAATGTTTTGGATTTGTGACTAAAACAGTGTTGATTACACACCGGTGTTTTTGTTATTGCTGAGCTTACACAGCGTCAAGGCCTTTTCTGCATCTCACACCACCCCACCAGCGAGCAGGTTGGGGGTGCACAAGAAGTTGGGAGGGGACACAGCTGGGACAGCTGACCCCAACTGACCAAAGGGATATTCCACACCATATGACATCATGCTCAGCAATAAAATCTAGGGGAAGAAGAAGGAAGGGGGRGATGTTCGGAGTGATGGYGTTTGTCTTCCCAAGTAACCGTTACGCRTGATGGAGCCCTGCTTTCCTGGAGATGGCTGAACACCTGCCTGCCRATGGGAAGTGGTGAATGAATTCCTTGTTTTGCTTTGTTTGCGCGCACAGCTTTTGCTTTATCTATTAAATTGTCTTTATCTCAACCCACAAATTTTCTCACTTTYACYCTYCCRATTCTCTCCCCCATTCCACCAGTGGGAAGTGAGTGAGTTGCTGTGTGGGGCTGAGCTGCCAGCTGGGGTTAAACCATGACACTACTTAATGCTTGTATAGGTCAAAGACAAAATTTGCTAATATTTAAAAAAACAAATTCTTGAAAAAGACTTAGCATACAGCAGCATGCCCTATTATCTGCATTATTACATGCAAGAAATCTATATGTATGTGACCACACACAATCGTATTTTACTACGTTCTAATTCTGGTATCTTTTTTTGGTGTTTAAATAAACATCTCAGTCTGTAGTGTCAAAAAGTAATTTGGAGTATCCTATGTTACACCAATAAGGAGGGAAATTTTTGAACTGTTTGAAGAAATTGGTTTGGGAAGTGAAAATACTGTAAGCTTAGGAAAACTTGTGAACTTGGCATACATACATACATATCTCCCTATATAATTTCCAGTAGAATTGTAATGCTGCAGACAAGTTCTTGCCTATGATAATCTAACAGAAAGATTGCTGCTACTTTGTGTAGAAAAAGCCCAAAGGAGTCTTTTTAACCTCAGTTGTTCTTAGCCAATATATGTTTTGATTACTAATGTTTTATGAAATTCTTTGTGTTTTTCAGAGTTATCTGTCATATGAAGATCTTGAAACACCCCTGTCATATTAATATGCATACGCTTGTAGAGCTTCTTGCAAAATACCGCTTGTAAAAAAAAACAGTTTTGTTTTTCTTGTAGATGGGGAGATGAAGTTCTAGATAAATTAGATTTCTGGTCATAATGTGTGGTTTTTTTTTTCCTAAGAACAACATGCTTAAGTCATAGATGCTTGAGTCATTATGGGAGGAAACAAATTTAACTTAGGTATTGCAACACCAAAATTTTAAACATCTACCTAAAATAATGTGGCAAAGTTTCCTACAGTTTCTTTATAGTAAATCTCTGAACAGCAGAGCTTTCTCTAAAGAGTAATCTAGGAAATCTACATTAAGAAGACTCTTTTTAAAGTTAGCAAGTATAAAATATTAGTATAGTTAAGAATGTAATTTAGCTCTTTCCTCTGAAGTTCAGTAACGCTAAATTCTCTTCAGAGAACTGATGCTTGCTGGAAGAGGAGGAGAAGATAATTTTAGCATTACACCCTCGTGGATGGGCATTTGGTTTGGAAGTGTAAACCATTTTTCTTACATGATTGAACAAGGACTAAAACTGAACTCTGTTTTAAAATAAACCAGCCAGTTCCCTCTGAAACAAAGCCTGTGTGTAAAATATGTTTAATTCATTCCAAGGACTCTCTCAATAAGCTTTAAGCGTGACACTACATGAGGTCTGGCTCCTTTCTCCCTACTCAGGTTTCCAATTTAATTTTACCATGTCAATTAGTGTTTGCAAGCACCCCAAAACCCGTGTGCTGTAAATCCTCAGTTTTAAGCAGTAGAAATTCTGGTGAGCTGCAACAYGGTCCCCATGTAATTTCAGACATTTTGATTTCAGCTCCCCATTTCTGCACCCCAAATATATACAGTTTAGGGCCATGTGTTAAAAAAAAAACCAAACTGTGACCATCCTGTATGTATGGCAGACATGTTCAGCCAGCTGCAGAGGTGGCTAGCTGCATGGATGTATGTCATGCAGTATCACTGGGCCCTGAAGGTCAGGAATTAGTCCTTGGAGCAGAGCATTTAACAGTGTAGATGTGACCCAGGATGTTTAGGCATTGTTGTAGTAAGATGATCCGGACTACCATTCCTAGATAAATGTAAACAGATTTTAGAGTGTCTGAAGTTTTAACCTTGAAAAGCCTTACTGGAATTCTCACTATAATTGACTTGCCTATATCTTAATTTTTATTTTTACAGAGAGGAGTTAAAACCATCTGTTACTTCATGGATCGGTGTGAATGGTATTTCTGTTTAAGCAATATTTCTAAAAGGGATGGAACTACTTGTAAGGCAAATTCAGTATGGGCAAGGAAAAGAAAAATGGCACAGGTGGGAATGTAATTATTACTTACCCACTGTAAAACATCAAAAATATCACTACAAGCAACATTTTCATTGCATTTATCCCAAATTCAACAGTAGAAATGAGCTTCTCATACACATAAAAATAACCTCAAAGTAAAAGAAAACATAATCTTAACCAAAATAACCCCCCCAAACCCCCTCTTTAAACTCATTTCTGTTTCTTTGTATTACATTTGAATAAAAAACAAAACAAAACAAAAAAAAACAAAACAAAACAAAAAAACAAAACAAAAAAAAAAACCAAAACAATCAGAGATACTTTGCATTTCTTTCTTCTGTATTTCTTCTTTCTCTGTCTTGCCCCAGAAGATACCAATAAAATAAATTTGGATTAAGTTTTAACAATTAGTTGAACTTTACATCTGAAGTCTTACAGTTACAATGGTTTGTATGTGACAATGATAATAACCATATATACAGGTATTTGACAGAGGTAATAAAACATACAGGTGTCAGCATATACCCACATTAAGTTGTCCTTAACTTTATATTCGAACTTGATGGATTCCACTTAGCATTTTGTCTTCAGGAAGAATAGAATCAAATTAATAATCATAGAATCATGGAATCATTAAGGTTGGAAAAGACCTCTAAGATCATCGAGTCCAACCGTCAACCCAACATCACCATGCCCACTAAACCATGTCCCTAAGCGCCACATCTACACGTCTTTTAAATACTTCCAGGGATGGKGACTCCACCACTTCCCTGGGCAGCCTGTTCCAATGCTTAACCACTCTTTCASTAAAGAAATTTTTCCTAATGTCCAGTCTAAACCTCCCGTGGTGCAACTTGAGGCCATTTCCTCTCGTCCTATTATTAGTTACTTGGGAGAAGAGACCAACACCCACCTCGCTGCAACCTCCTTTCAGGTAGTTGTAGAGGGCAATAAGGTCTCCCCTCAGCCTCCTCTTCTCCAGACTAAACAGTCCCAGTTCCCTCAGCCGCTCCTCGTAAGACTTGTTCTCCAGACCCTTCACCAGCTT
>JAYKAV010003103.1:238184-255792 GCA_035582835.1 Phoebastria nigripes
TTAATTCGTATATTCAAATTCTCTTTGCAACTTTCTCTATTGAAACCTTTTACTCATAAACAATAGGATGATCACAAAGAAGTCTAAAGTTCATAAAAGTCTTTCTGGTAGCTAGCAAAATTTTATGGAAATAATTTCTGCAGCCCAGTGGAATCACTGTGATTTGTTCTACATTCAACACAGTGCACAAACCATATATATTGGTCTTAGATGTCCTGCAATAACAAAAGGAAATAGAACAGAATAAAATAGAATAGAATAGAGTAGAGTAGAGTAGAGTAGAGTAGAATAGAATGGAATGGAATGGAATGGAATGGAATGGAATGGAATGGAATGGAGTAGAATAGACCATTTCGGTTGGAAGGGACCTACAATGATCATCTACTCTAACTGCGTGACCAATTCAGGGCTGACCAAAAGTTAAAGCAAGTTAAGGGCATTGTCCAAATGCCTCTTGAACACTGACAGGCACGGAGCATCGACCACCTCTCTAGGAAGCCTGTTCCAGTGTTTGACCACCCTCTCGGTAAAGAAATGCTTCCTAATGTCAAGTCTAAACCTCCCCTGATGCAGCTTTGAACCATCCTATCACTAGATACCAGGGAGAAGAGATCAGCACCTCCCTCTCCACTTGCCTCCTCAGGAAGCTGTAGAGAGCAATGAGGTCCCCCCTCAGCCTCCTTTTCTCCAAACTAGACAAGCCCAAASWCCTTAGCCRYTCCTCAYAGGACATGCCTTGCAGCCCTTTCACCAGCTTTGTTGCCCTCCTCTGGACCCATTCAAGGACCTTCACATCCTTCTTAAATTATGGGGCCCAGAACTGCACACAGTACTCAAGGTGAGGCCACACCAACRCTGAATACAGCAGGATAATCACCTCTTGACCGGCTGGTTATGCTGTGTCTGATGCACCCCAGGATGTGGTTTGCCCTCTTGGCTGCCAGGGCTCACTGCTGACTCACGTTGAGCCTGCTGTTGACCAGCACCCCCAGGTCCCTTTCTGCAGGGCTGCTCTCCAGCCACTCCTCTCCCAGTTCATACTTGTGCCTGGTGTTACTCCATCCTAGCTGYGGAATCTGGCATTTTGACTTGTTAAATTTCATCCCATTAATCATAGCCCAATGCTGCGATCTATCTAGATCCCTCTGCAAGGCCTCCTGTCCCTCAAGAGAGTCAACAGCACCTCCCAGTTTGGTATCATCAGCAAACTTGTTAATAGTGCATTCAACTCCCACATCCAGATTGTTGATAAATATATTGAACAGGACTGGACCTAGAATTGAACCCTAACGAACACCACTGGTGACCAGTTGCCAGCCAGATGTAGCCCCATTCACTACAACCCTTTGAGCTCTGCCCTTCAGCCAGTTCTTCACCTAGCACACCGTGAACCCTCTCATCCCACAGTTGGACAACTTGTCCAGAAGGATGCTGTGAGGGACAGTACCAAAAGCCTTACTAAAAACCAGAAAAACTACATCCACCACCTTCCCTTCATCCACTAGGAAGGTGACCCTATCATAGAAGGATATCAAATTAAACAGGACTTTACTTTTGTGAACCCATGTTGATTGTGCCTGATGATTGCATTATTTGTTAAATGCCTTTCAACAGTACCCAGAGTAATCTTCTCTATAATTTTTCCAGGAACTGAGGTTAGACTCACAGGTCTGTAGTTCCCTGGGTCTTCCCTCACGCCCTTTTTGTAAATTGGAATAACATTGGCTAGCTTCCAGTCAGCAGGGACCTCCCCAGACTCCCAAGGCCTTTGGTAGATGATCAAGAGGGGTTCTGCCATAACATCCGCTAGCTCCTTCAGTACTCRGATGAATCCCATCAGGCCCCATGGACTTRTGAACATTCAGCTGATACAGCTGGTCCCTTAGAATTTCAGTGTCCACAAATGGAAAGTCACTGTTCCCACACTCATGGTCCYCYGACTCAGGGGATYRGGCAGCCCGAGGTCTATCAGTGTTATTAAAGACTGAGGCAAAAAATGCATTGAATGCCTCCACTTTTTCTTCATCCCTATTAGTCAGACGACCATCTTCAACAAGTATCGGTGCAATGTTTTCTTTAGACCTCCTCTTGCTATTAACATACTTAAAAAAGCCCTTCTTGTTATCTGAAASAACACTRGCCAGTTTCAACTCTAACTGAGCTTTGGCCTTTTGTGTCTTCTTCCTGCATATACAAACCACAGCTCTGTACTCTTCCTGCAAAGCCTGACCTCGCTTCCAGAGATCATRCGGTTTCTTTTTCCTCTTGTGCTCCATGAGGAGTTCCCTGCTCAGCCAAGCTGGTCTTCTGCCCCACTGGCTTGACTTACAACACAGTGGAATTGCCTGCTCCTGTGCTTCTAAAAGGTGGTTCTTAAAGACTGACCAGCACTTGTGGACTCCTAAGCCCTCAAAAGCAGATTCCCAGGGTACTCTGCTAAATAGCTCCCTGAATAGCTTAAAGTTTGCTCTCCTGAAGTCCAGGGTAGCAATTCTGCCATCCTTTTTTCTCATTACACTGAAAATTTTAAACTCAACCATTTCATGATCTCTGTGGCCAAGGCAGCCACCTACCATCACATTCCCCACGAGTCCTTCTCTATTCACAAATAACAAGTCTAGGAGGGCATCTTTCCTAGTTGGCCCACTGAGTACCTGTGACAAGAAGTTATCTCCTACAAACTTCAAGAATTTCCAAGACCTGCTCATCACAGCAGTATGATATTCCCAGCTGATGTCTGGGAAGTTGAATCTCCCATAAGGACAAGCGCTACTGATCCAGAAATTTCCCCTAATTGCCTATAGAATAACTCATCTGTGCTTACGTCCTGCCTGGGCAATTGGTAGTAGACACCCACTACAACATCTGCTTTGTTTTTCATCCCCCTAATCCTCACCCAGAGGCTCTCAACCACATCATCACTAACTGTAAAGGCTGTGCAATAAACCTCTCCCTTACGTATAGTGCGATACCTCCACCTTGCCTGTTCTGCCTATCCCTCCTGAAGAGCCTGTAGCCTATACAAACTGCCAATACAAAGTAATACGTATGGAATACACCTCTTAAATTCAGGAGCAGTAGGTGACTGTGACAACAAAATCTGAAGGTGGGAAACTGGAGGGAGAGTGGATGTGGAACTGTGAAAGGCTATATAGCTTCATGAACTAGGAAAAAATATGGATAAATTATGAAATGGATATGGACTCTTATTTTAAAAAAGCCTGAAAATTTGTAGTGTGTTCAAAGCTAATTCTGGGGCACTCAAAAATGAGAAATTCCGTCAACAAGAGTTAACTAAAATATGTCAGTTTTGATTTCATTTAGTTCCTGTGCTTTTTCTGTGGTGGTTTTCATTCTTGAAGGTGAAGCAGAGATATTTTTATATAACTATTAAAAGCCTCTTAAATTTCATTAGGGAAAATACTGGTATTGCAGGTGCCACACATCTTGTCAGAACTCAGTTTTAAATAAGGAAAGACGTGAGTAACGTCAGAATATGCCTTTGGTTGAATGACAGAATTCAAATACCGTGCCTGAGAAGAAGCTCTTTGAGCACTTTTGGCAGTGCCATTAGGTCCTTTCAGAATATGTTTTGGAATAAATATATAAAAAAACATTTTATCTACCCATTAGGCATTGCCAGTACGTACACATGATATATTATTGCATAGATGCTGGACTCTAGCAATTGGACTTTAATCAAATTTCACATTCTCACTAGATTTTTAACCAGTAGAAAGTTAGTGGGTATATCAAGATATTGGGATGTATATACACATTTACATATATATTTACACATATATATACATACACACGTCCACACAAACACACACACCTCTGTCTGTCTGTCTGTCCATCTATCTGCACACCTACATAGTCATATGTAATAGCTTTATTGGGTAATATAAGGTATRTTTCAGATCATGATTGAATGCTAATGAGAAAAATCTACAGAGCCTAACAAACCTATAGCACTACATCCACCATGTTTTTTAATCAGAGATCAAAAATGACTCATTTAATTACTAACAATATGTTTTATGCATGATGACTGTTATGAAAGTTACAGAAAGAGAATGAATTGAGCTGCAAAACCTTTCTGCTGTTATATCAGTTACACTTGTCATTTGGATTTTGGGCTCATTTTGAATGTGATTTGTTATTCCTTTCTAGATTTGTAAATGTGAGATTATGGTGCTGCTGCAAAGACTGGTAAACAAAGAAACTTAGTGAAAACCAGAGAGATCACTGGAATCATTAGGTTTCCTAGATGTTAACAATGTGAATAAATTAGATGTACCTTACAGCCTACCTTTGTTTTAGTATTGCACTATAATTTATGGAATAATATTTTGCTACTCTATGAACAAAAATATAATTATTGTATCTGTAAATGAAATCTGAAAATAAACAGGTATTATTTCAAAACATATTTAGTGCTTAATTAAACTTTTTTCTTGTTTGCCTAGAATACAATCTGTATACATTAATGCATCAATATTTCATAAAATGCAATTATGCTGAGAACTGAACACTCTGTATCATTACTAGCTAAAATCTATCTACAATGCAAAATTCATTTTTAAATAAAATTGCATGCAAATAAATTTACAAAAATATGCAAATGTTATTATAGACTTTCTGACTTGAACTTTTCATTTAAGGCAGCAAAGAAAAAGGGAGCGTCTGCATGACTTTCCAGCTGATGAAACTAATCATGCGTACAAAGCTTTTGTAAGCTTAGGTGTAAGTCCAAGTGTAATTCAGTCATTAAAATAAGAAATGCAAACAATATATTGAAAATGCAAAATTTAGTGTATGCCTTCAAGCCTACAATTATTTTACATAATAATGACTTCTGGAAAACGTAAATGTTTCAGCATATTCAGCATAAAGAAATAAAACTCATATCCTTAAATGATTGTAAACCACTTCACAACATACACTCATGAATCCGCACAATGCCATTGTTGAGCACATACTCCAACATTCATTTTACAGATATTTTTCCATGAAACAAAATATATTTTTTATCACCTTGCACAAATCATGTTGAGTGGGATAAATCTTATTTAATTTCAGATATCTACACAGTCAGTGTGGATATCTCAGCTAGTCACTCATGGCTCCCTCTCCCTTGTGTAGAGAAATAGGTGCTTGTTAAGGTGTTGTTCATCTGACTAAATATAGGTGTTGGATGAAATTATTTCCATTCACAAGTTCTACATTTTTCTATTAGCTGTAAAGGAAGTCTAAGTTCAGAAGCAGATATCTATGCGTTAATGTTTAAGGTAAGATAGTATAAATCCTATGCTATGTGTCAGAAGTGAGAATGGAATCCAAGACAATTGACTCCTCTATTCAGATTGTTTTGCTTCTGTTGTTTCATTCATTCTTTGGGATACTAATTGAAGTATAAAACCATCACTTTAAATTCGCTCTAAACAGAACTCTTCTGAAATAATAGGGTGTTTTTTTTTTTTCTTGGGGGCAGGGGCAAGGGGAGTGTGGGCTGTTTGGGGTTTTTTAACCTAAAGACTGTGTCCTTAGAATTCCATGTTTTCAGGCCAAAAGCACCAATAAGGCAAGGTAATCTGTCCAGTTGTATAGTAAGTTTCATTGGACTTTATTCTGCCAGCAAACTGGTGACTTTGGAGTATTTTTTAGAAAGATGTCATAATTTGACTCAGAGACTTCAAAGAATGCAGAATTTATCATATAACTTGACCATCTATATAATGGCTAACTACAGTATTAAAAAAAAATAATCTTTGTTACTTACATATTTTTAGCACTGCTCCCATTGTAGCGATCATCATAATTGCTCATGGTTAGGATTATGCTAATCAATAATAGTTCCTTCTTTAGAATTTCAGAAGTTTGAATCTAAACTGTACCTAACTATATCAGCCATCATCACACAGCTCCATTGAAAGCTTAATCCACTGATACAAAGTGGACTAGAGTTTTGAATTAAAATAGATGTGTTCTCCAAAAAACAGTCAGTCAGTATTGGTTCTTCTGATCTGACATGTAGTGCAGGGCATATAACTGGAGTATCTTATCAGCATTCGTCGGCTTGGCGGAAAAAGATGTCCACCTAATGGTCTGTTAATTCCCAACACAGAGGTAGACAGGATTTGTAAGCAGATCAGAGTCAATCTATGTATAGATTTCCGAAGAGAGACAATATTAACAGTATGTGTTGAAACCTGGGGCATGCTCAAAGCTAGGAAGTTCCCAGTACTATTCCAGGTGGTCCAATGTAGATGTAGCTTTTATTTATTAACCTGAGTTCCTGTTTCAAATATTTCTTAAATTAAAAAGTATCATGAAGAGTTTATTTGTGATGTGTAAGTTTAACAAAACGTATTTATAACTTTCAGGGCATAAAACATGACAAGATAAGCAAATGATTTCCCTCCAGTTTTTCTAGAGATATAACAGAATTTTACTGTTTACTGTTCCTCCTATTTATTTTTAATACAATTATATAAAAACTGGTGCAGAGACTTGCCCAACAATAGCCTGAAAATGCCACCTCATACCAACTATGTGTGAGATTTAATTCACTTAGCATTACCATGTAAAATTTAAGTCTTTTGCCTAAACTAGTTAAATACACTTCCTGTGTAAATGAATGGAGAAAGATTGATACCTCTAGGTAACAACTATCATTAGACACCTACCTTAAAATAGATTCAGTTCTCTTTCTGAGATTCTTCTCTCAGTTGACTGTACAGGCAGAATAGATGACTAACTCATCCAGGTAGCTAGTGAGATGTACATCAATTTTATATATGTTAAATGGCTGCATGAATTATACCCTATAGATAATAAGCAACTCACAATAAAACATGAATGAATCACCACATGTAGAGAAAAGAAAATAAACTACCATGATTGTTCACATTTATGTTTGTTTTTCCAGTTTTCTGTAGTTTTTGCACAATTCTTTTTAACACAAATAATGACAAATACTTGGAGAGGATATCATTCCAAGTAAGAATAGACAAGTTATACAAAAAATGGCAGAAGATTACAGAACAGAATTCAGGTGGAAACAATCTCAAAATTAAAATGTGCACATTTGATGGCAGAAATTTTGTAAAAAAGAAATCGTGAAAGGGATTAGAATTTTTGACATCAGATTAGGCATGAGTTAGCTGTAAGAAATGACCAAAAGAAATCATGGGTTATTTTTTGGCTTTAATAGAAATGTGCAAAGGCAGAAGAAGCTGCAAGATCACAAGGTTCCATTAAAAACACTGAAGTAGCACAGCAGAAGGTAAGGGATGGAAAACCACACTTCAAATGTTTAGTGCTGGGAAACGTGCTAGGGGTGAACGTCAGAGGTGAAAACCAGAAGAACATCAATAACATCAACAAAATATCTAGGTCACTAGCAATTGCGACCTACTGTGAAAACGTAAGACCTGGTTATGACAGTGAGAGTAAAGACTAGCAAGTGTTTCATTCCTCCTCATGTTAATGGTAAAAAACCACCTTCCACTAACTTTAAGGAGCAAGGAATAGATATTAAGTGGAGAACGCTGTACCCATGTAGTAATATTTGAAGTGATATAATCATGTCATAGGTATATCTCTATAAGTCAAGCTTGAAATTAAGTTTCTGAAAACTTAGACTGAGCTCCAAAACCAACAAGACTTCTTGACAAAGAGATACATGAACCTGTGTTTTGTGGAAAAGCTAGAATTTCTCATAATTTTTCACTTTTAAAACTAGACATCAAAAATAGAGAAAAATCAGTGCTAGAGATCAATATTGCCCTGGAAGTGAGATTGATGAATTGATCTAGCAGACCTTTTCCATGTGTTACTTCTAGAAAAGCAACCATTTCATGGAAATTTTTTTTTCTGTATTTTACAAAAAGTACGTAATTTTTGCAAACGAGCTTTCCTCTCTGAAGTGCAAGAAAACAAACAAACAAACAGCACTTTTAACTGTTAACCTTGGTCAATGCACTGTATCATGTGTACCAGCAGAAAATATCAAACACCTCATGAAATGTAATGGTACATAATGACTTAATTAAAACTGACTGATTAAAGTAAAATGAAGTAGGTGGGAAAAATCAAATGAACACAAAAAATTACTTTGAAGGCACATAAGAACAATTTTCTTGAACAGTTATAGTCCTTGTTTCATGGAAAGCATATAAAAAAGGAATTATTGCTATGGTGAAAGAAATTTGGTGAAAGAGATTTGGCTTTCTCTCCTCATGCTCACTCACAATAAATTACTTCTTAGGATATCTGCTTTGCCTTTGAAAGTTTGACASTAATGCTCTAATAATCTGTGATTTCATCTCATAAAATATACATATTCTTTCTGTACAGTTTTGGTTGGTTGGCTGTTTGGCTTTAGTTACTATGAAATGCAATTAGGTGTGTAAAAATCCAGTAGATGTCATACATTTAACACTAGTGTATATTTGTCAAGTCTATATTTCAAAACACCGTCTCATGCACAAATTGGAAGTCCATAATTTTAGAGACRTTCCTTGAATATAAGTGAAAATTAGGATTGTCTATTCATCCTCCCACATTACCACATCTGTCAGAGAAGCATTATAAGAGATTGAAAATATATTTGTGCTCAGTTATATGAATCTGCTGTTACATAATTGCTTTCTGCAATACAGGTTGCAATATGTCTCAATTTTATYTGGTAATTAATACAGCTGATTTTAATTGATGATCAGTTCATTTCTATAAGGGCCTTAAATTTTGATGGTGTGATGTGAACCTACTGGTTAGAGGGATGCTTGCAACAACAGAATACAATAATAAATAGCTGTATTTGGAGAAGAGGGTCATTACAAAGTTTCCTACATAAAAGTTTATGCCAGGCCATTACAAACAGTAGAGAGACACTCTTTGTGTCTAATAGTTTCCTCCATATTCTTTGGCTCTGAGATGTCATACAGAAACTTCCACATAATGAAGAGTGTGCAATCAACAGCTAATAGAGAGTGTTGTTTTCAAACAACATTTTGAGAACACTGAAACAGTATGCTTCATTTCCAGGGCTGAGTCCTATCTCAGAGAGCACACTAACAGCCTATCTCCGGGCCTTTCCTCTTATACCGCTCTGTCTGGAAACTTTCTGGAAATCACAGCGGACAATAAGTCTGTTCCATATTCATTACAGATATTGATCAATCCAGAAACTCTACTTGTGGTTAAACCTGCTGGTGTAAGCACAGTCTCTTTTCAGCAGTTTTAAACAGTCAAATAGTTAACTTAAAAACTTTGCTTGAAATGTAACGTGAAATCTCCGTCAAAAATCCTGTGACCTGGCTCAGAAGACACTGAATATATCCAAAAAGGTGGATTTAATGTTTGCTGCTTAATGCTAAACCGCACTGCTGTGGCTCACCTCTCTTAAATGCAGAAGGGTTGAGTTCTCTATGGGTGCAGACGAGGAAGCATAAGTTGGCCCTCTGAAAGGTGAGAACTTTAGGTTTATGTTACGTGAGAAATAGATGTGCTTAAATTCTAAGTCTTTCACAATGTGTTTCCAAACAAGCAAAACTCTTTTCTGTTGGCTACTCTCAGCATCAAGATTCTTAATGTAAACAGAATATGTCTTAAAAATACTAACATCTCAAAGACGTAAAATGCTGCAAAATTCCTTGAGAAGCACTTCAAAAACCTAAGGTTCCTTTTGCCAAAAAAAAAMCCAAAAAGAAAAAAAGGCCATTCTTAAAATAAGAAATCATCTCTATTGTACTTCCCTTAATTTCTTCTTGTAGACAAGTGTTCTGCATTGTGACAGAATATATCACAAAGACAGCTAATAATACTGGTAAAAGGTCAGTGTACCATAATGCAGAGAGTGTGTGTCCAGTAGCTGATACAACTAATACAAATGTTTAATAGTGTATGGTTTTCAGCTTTCCAGATCTTTCCAGATCTAGCCACTGCTACTTCATAACATTTTAAGCTCTACTATGAAAGACTGTAAGTATGGTGGTATTTTATTTTTGCCTTAGCAAACCCTGTTTTTCTGAAAATTCCTAATGAATAAAAGATAAAAATGTAATGAAATTGACTTCAGTCAATCTTCATGTATTATTCAATAGTCTTCTGTGCGTATGCAGTATCTAGATACTCTAATTAGCTACCTTGGGCAGAGAAGACCTGGTTTAGAATGTTGAAAATAATAGGTTTCAGAGAGCAATTAAAGGTAAATACGGGATTAGGTTTCATAGTGCAAGGTAACAAGCACTTGGCATCATTTCAGTTATAGTCCTATACATTATTTAATTGTGAGATGGAAAATAGTAAATAATCCAGAGCTGAACTGATTTCTTTAAACTCACTTTTAATTCACTAACTCTTTGGAAAGAAAATACTCCAGAACAATGAAGCTCCTCTCCACAAAAAAAACACCTCCCCATCAAGAAAGCTTTCTTTTTCTGAGTTATTAATGAAAAAAAAAAAAAGAAAAAGAAAAAGAATCCTCAATTGGCATTCAGTTATGTGTGTGTTGAAGATTTATCCTCTGTGACTTACCCATGAGTATTTCATTGTACGTAAGAGCAGACAATGAAGATGTCCAAGTTCCAGACCAGCCATGAAAACTCTGGTCTCAAAGCTATATTCTGGTTTTTATTTCTTTCTCTTTTTTTTTTTTTTTGCTATACCTAATGTTGGATATCTAATGTAAAAAGTGTTTTAAAAGTTATTTTTTTTATTTATACATTGTCTGGATGAGAGAAATTTCATTAACCAAAAATTACTACTTTCCTGATTGCTCTCCAGGGATGGCGGGGGGTCGTAAGTGGGGGGGGAGGGTGGAGAGAGAGGTGTAGCACACATTGAGTATAACTGGCTAGAACCCAAACTGGTGGTAATGGTTGATTGTCTTCAAATGCTTGCTGCTTCTTCACACCAGATGAGAATAGCTGCAGTTATTTTCATGATATGATGTGTGTTATTATAAATCTCTATCTATATCTTTTCACAAAATCATACTGATTGTATGTACATACTGATGATTTAGATATGCTTCAACTTGAACCTTATTATTCCTACCAGTGAAATGAGGTTTAAGCAACATCTGTGTCATTCATTGCATTTCAAAGAGATAMATCTGAAAAATGACAAGACAGTATTATCAACTTCCATTCAATAGGCATGCATGAAGTACATATTTAAATAGTTCTACAAATTTGGGATGCTATATTTTGCTTCCATTTATGTTTTGGAAGTTCTTGGGCTTTTTGTTTATCTTCATTTCCTGCCAAACTATGATATTGAAAGACCAAAAAAATTTGTGTTTTTCTGATGATACAAGAACCTTTATTTTTTCTCATAGAGAAAATTAATATTTCATTCTCTGTTTGACTAATAGTTCTGATATTGATCCAGCAGATATACTTTATTACATTTGTGAGATGGCTGACTGTAATTTAACAACTATCTAATGAGTATTCCCATRTCATTCTGAACAATTATAATTATAAAGTGAAGTTAATACTGTAAGACCTAGGGTAACATACGTTTTAGGAGACAAAACTGTTATGAACTGTTGATATTCATTTCTATAGTCTTTTCCTGAATGATTTGTCAGATAGTAAAAATTAATGTTATAATTACCATAAAATGAGAGAGTGGAAAAAATCGGAACAGCAGCAAGCGTTTAAATGCCACATGGTAAAATTATGAGTATTGTGTTATGTGCAAATAAAAATGAGTCTTGCATCAGCATAGTGTATATATAATTTCAGTGGATTTTGCCAAGCTCTCTGAAACTGACCAATTCAATTCTAAAATGTATGGATAATAAATTGTTCTCTGACTACTTTAATCACTCGTAGTATTGCAAGAGGAAGGCAGTTCCTTAATATTCAGAAGAACTGGAGTTCATTAATTTAATCAGGTTTCCTGAAAAAAAAATCCTTTAAACTCATATGTAGCATGAAGACAAATGAAGATTTGAGTCAAAACAAACACCACAATATTCTTTTGAGGATGTAGACCTAATGAAAAAAAGGTAAGACATTAAAACCAGGCAAACATCATGTACATTCTCTGTGACTGAAAATGAGATAAAGGTACAGGCAAACATATGGTGTCAGTATTTTCTACACCTTGAAAAAAATAAGCCTGAGTATAGGTACAGTTACATTTTTGATTTGTTTATATGTATGTCGAGATATACATTTGTAGTTCTTAAGTCAATCTGAATAATTATTACCTTTGTAAGCATGAATTCCTCAATTTCAGATAGCTGGAATAACAGCTGAGAGGTAAGTAAAGGCCTGTGATACAGCCTTCTGTGTATGCCCATGTGTGTGTTTCTCTGAAAACAGTTAATAAACTGAAAGAAAAAGAGCATTCCAGAAATTCTAATTCTAATATTGCTAATTACTTCTTCATTGTTTTACAGCAATGTAAATTGAGCAAATGTAAATATGAATGTCTACAACATGGGTGATTACGTTTGAATTAGTGACCCTACAACTCATGGAATCATAGAATCATAGAATTGTTAACGTTCTTTGCAGTCAATATAGAGAATAAGGCATTTCTAAATAAGGTAAGATGAATTGTCCTGAAACCCACCTTTTTTCCTCCCTTGGCTATACAAGGACCAAAGATGTATAGCTCAGACATAGATAGCTATCTTCTGCCCAATTTTAGGTGAGGAGAAAACCACTTTTATTCTCTCTGTTTTTTCAGAAAATAAAGACGTTGGAAGGCCAAAAGGACTACTGTGATCATCTAGTCTGATTTCCTCCACAAGGCCTGAAATCTTGCTTGTTCCTGAATTCAACTTTATAAAGAAACCTGAATTTGAGAATATATTTCAGGAAGAATCAGAAGTAACTCAGAATATATGGAAAATGATTGCTCTGAAAATGCAGCAAGAAGACAGATCCAATGTCTCATTTACTGTTTCCTACTGCACTACTATAACACCCTAATTTATTGACGAACACAGAAAATAAATTAACTGAAAATATATTTCAGTTTACWAAAACAAGTTTTAAGATAACATTTTAATTTAAATTTTGCAGATAGTCATCTAATTAAGCAACTAAATAGCTACAGCCCTTTCAGAAGAGAATTGTTGCACTTCAGCTATCAAAAACTGCAAACACAGGAAAACAAACTATCTGTTCAGCGTAACATATCTGGATTTATGCTATTTGATAATCCATATTTCCACCACTGAAAACATACAAAATCTGTTCCTTTTTGTAGTTTTAGTAACATATTGCTGGCATTGTTTCAATCAGAAATATTCTGCATACTTGTTCATATTTTGGATGTCATCCTTAAATAGTCTTATCATTACTATCTGATTAAATGCTATAATATAATTTTTATTTATATATATACACACACACCCCATTACAGAATGCTAGAAAAAAACTCTATGTATTTGTAACATTCTCTGCATACAGTGTGTAGCACACAGACATGCACATAGAGAATATTTTAAAAAGTGCACTGTGCATTTACCACTTTTGTTGTTTCTAGTAAGCATAACATTTCCTTATCATGTTTTGTTCTCAATTTACGTCTTCAATTAAATATTTTCCTTTGCCTAATTAAGTAACACTTATTAGCCTTCAGTAGAAGTTCTGCTTTTCACTTTCATCAGCAATGAAATACATTTTTGTTTAAATCCTTGAGAAAAATGTACAAAAAAAAATGCATCATCTCTCTCTTTGCCCTCCTCCTCAGAAAAAAAAAAAAAAAAAAAAAAAAAAAAAAAAAAAAAGAAAAAAAAAAAGAAAGAAATTTCATCTTTCCTGCCAGCAGGGAATAACATAAGAGATTCTCTACTGCCAGTAGGCAGGAAATAGTGAAAAGCCTCCCTGTTTCCCTAATTCAAATTCACTGTAATAATCCTACAGAAGAACATGGTATAATTTATTGTGGAATATTAAACAGAATGGGAGTTTCATGGGATGTAAATAAAACTCTGATACTGGTAATTTGCCTGGAGAAATGAATGCTATTAGCAATATGTGTCATTTCTTATGTRTATTTTCTTCTGTCTTGCCTTGTTGACAAGAATCAACAATCTACTTTGTCCCCTTTTGAATATGTATTTAGTATCCGAGATTCTGTAAACCAGCAGTGCAAGATATTGTAATAGCGTGCAATGAACTGTGTAAGAGTGTCATTTTAATTTATTGCTGAGGTTTTGTCTTTAAAAATCTGTTTTGAAACAAACAAGTATAATCTTCTCCTGAAAAGACTTCCTTGCTAATCACAACACAAACAAAATGAAGCGCTCACAGGGAGCCCTTTTTCTTCTTTTTTCCCCGACTAATTGGAGGAAAGCAGACCATCACTAAGAAAAGGACAGTTTTAGGGAGCCATAGAAATTTAAAGCAATATCAAGATCAGATATACAGACTAAGCAACTACTCCTATTTCAAGTGCCAAAAATGAGCAAACAAAAATAAGTTCATAAAAAAACGAATTAAAAAACAAAACAAAACAAAACAAAACGCAGAAAGAGAAAAAGAAAAAAAAAMCTGTTCTGAATGATCTGGATATCGCAGAAACTAAAACATTTTAACTACTGGGACCATGAGTGTAGGTCCACAATAGGGTCTAATGTGATGTATGACATGTTTAATGTACTCTTTCTTATAAGAAATTCAGTACAAAACATGCACAAATCCATAGCTACTTCTCAGCTGTCTAGCCGAGATATCATGCCTTGTGTTTTTAACTTGGACAACTCCACAGCCACTGCAAGGCATGCCATGTCTTCAATACACTCAGTCCCATACTGGTCACTCTTCTGGGGGCCATGCAGTCCTTATTATCATTACAACTCAAATTGCGGGCACTGAAAAGATTAAAAAAAAAAAAAAAATGAAGCCATAGGATCTGCATGCTGGACACAGAGGAAACCTGTGATGTGCAAGGCTCTGAATGCAACCTGCCTGCCCTAGGAGGCCCCATGCTAGAGCCATGCGAACATGAGCCATTCCAAATCATTTGACTTAGAGTTAGGGATCATTTCCTGGGATCGATGGTTTCAGGAGTGTAGACGAGCTTTTCAGTTCCTTCCTGTAAGCTGCCCTTAACATCTTTAAGGATTTCTGGAAATCACACCAGTCACCYCTGCTAGGAAGTTCAATCCTTTTGAAAAATTGGCTCTGAAAAGACCTTCAGCCTTCAAAGTGCAGAATCTTATAAACTGCTGCTCCAGGTGGCAATGCCTTGAGTCTGTGCAGCACCTCCTGAAACTAAGGGGTTCCCATGGACACTAGTTTCTCCCTTACAATTACTGCAAATCCACTCCTGCCCATAAAAAAGAAAACAGAATTAAAAACAATTCTTCACTATGTGTGACTGTTGTGAGAAGCAGAGTTTAAGAAATTAGTAGTTTATTAATTTTGGTAGATATGGCTAAAAATTTAATCACATTTCACCCATTTTAAAAATAGAATTCAGGTTTATTGGAAGTAATTTGTTTCTTAATTACTAAGTGTCTCTATCTTCATTTTTTGTATGTTTTAATGTAATTTCAGTAACATTTATTTTTTTCCAGCTGTCCTTTATATCTGAAATGAGTTTTTGTTCCGTTTGAAAAAGCTGAGAAGTATGTTAAGTTTTGTCAAGCAGTGTAAGCTACAAGAGAAAAAGTCAACATTTTTTCCCCTTTTGAATTCATTTTTATCCGTGAGAATTTGTTCTGTGATGAACTCAAACACAAACCATTCAATTGCAGAGTCTCAGTCCAAAGTGCACATTAGAACATAAACCTGGGAGAAAATGGCAAAGCCCTTTGACTTTGTAATTCGTTCAATCAAACACAAAAGGCAATTAAAAAGSATAGTGAAATCAAGGACCAGACTCTTAGCTGGTGAAAACCCGTGACATTCCTTTGACTCAAATGAGTAGTTCTATATAAAAATCTATACCAAAACTCAGGATCATTTACATTAAGTGGGAAAAATAGTGCAACTGATACTACATAGGACCTCACTACAATTTATAAGATGACCTTGGGACAACCTRAATGTTCTCCTTATTGGATCTCGTTTCATAGACATGGGCTTAAAATAAAATATTGATAAAGTGCATTAGACTAAAGTCATGTTTCTGCTGCAAAATGGGAAGGACTATTTGATAATCGATATGTTGTTTAACCAGCAATCTGGGCAAAGATTTCAAAAAGGGTGAAATATGCTTGGATTGTCCTTTTTACAAGAGAAACCCGGCAACTGCTTTCTGAACCAGCTGGAGTTTATGCAGCATCCTGTTGGGCAAGCAGCCAGTAGGGAATTGCAATGATCTAATCCTGAAATAACAAAAGCGTGAATGACCATTTCAAGGTCTGACTGTGAAAGATGTTACCGCAACATAGCAGAAGTTCTTTAAGTAGCAGGATGATAACATGCCCTGGAGCTTGTATGCTTTTTAAAATATAAGAGAATGAAGGTATCTGAAAGTTTCCCAACTCTTTACTACTGTAGTAAAAAATATAGTTTCATTAAATCAAATAGGAGATTTAAAGTAGTCTAAAGATGTCTATGCCTAATATCTACTTATTAGACTGAGAAAATTATAATGAAGATAAAAGTAAAATTGCTTATGTACCCAGTATTTTATCAATATCAATATTTATAATGGCAAGGTAGATTCCAAACAGTGTGAATTGTCAGAAATGTCTTTATTTAAAGGGTGTTAGGCCAGCCAAATAACTGGATGAAATTTACAATGTGTAATTCCGTTATATGAAATTAGAATTTGCAAAATTTAGGTTAAAAAACCCAACAGATGTACTTATCATCTTTGCTAGTTTTAAAATAATTTAAATACAGATATAAAAGCAAGCATTATTACCATTATGAATTTCTGTTGGACAGTACAAAAAACATTTCAAAGTTAAGATGTACCAGTTAGGTGCTATGTATCCATTTTATTATTTGATTCTTACCCACAATATTTTTTTAAAGCATATTTGAGCTATTTGGTAGTAGCTTGTAAGTTTTAGGGGCTTTTAGTACAATTAATTCACTTTTATAATCTCGTTTTTCTCTTTACGTTTTATAGAATCATAGAATAGTCTGGATTGGAAGGAACCTTTTAAAGATCATCTAGTCCAACCCCCCTGCATTGGGGAGGGACATCTTCAACTAGATCAGGTTGCTCAGAGCCTCGTCCAACCTGACCTTGAATGTTCCCAGGGATGGGGCATCTACAGCCTCTCTGGGCAACCTGTTCCAGGGTTTCACCACCCTCAGCATCAAAAATTTCTTTCTTATAGCTAGTCGAAATCTACCCTCTTTTCGTTTCAAGCCATTCCCCCTTGTCCTGTCGCAACAGGCCCTGCTCAAATGTTTGTCCCCATCTTTTTTATAAGCCCCCTTTAAGTACAGATAGGCTGCAATAAGGTCTCCCCAAAGCCTTCTCTCCTCCAGGCTGAACAACCCCAACTCTCTCAGCCTTKCTTCATAGGAGAGGCGTTCCATCCCCCTGATCATTTTTGTGGCCCTCCTCTGGACCTGCTCCAACACGTCCATGTCTTTCTTGTGCTGAGGGTTCCAGAGCTGGATGCAGTACTCCAGGTGGGGTCTCACCAGAGCAGAGCAGAGGG
>JAYKAV010003103.1:257472-309523 GCA_035582835.1 Phoebastria nigripes
CCCAGGCTGCCCTTGAGCTTCACATTCCCCACCAGCCCCTCCTTGTTGGTGAGAACAAGGTCCAGCATAGCACCTCTCCTTGTTGGCTGCTCTACCACTTGGAGAAGGAAGTTATCCTTGACGCATTCCAGGAACCTCCTGGATTGCTCATGCCCTGCTGTGTTGTCCCTCCAACAGATATAGGGAAGGTTGAAGTCCCCCATGAGGACCAGGGCTGGTGACCGTGAGGCTGCTCCTATCTGTCTATAGAGGGCCTCATCCGCTCGGTCTTCCAGGAGGAGCTCCATGCACTCCAGCTGGTCATTGACATAGAGGGTGACACCGCCTCCTTGTCTCCCCTGCCTGTCCTTCCTAAAGAGCCTGTACCCCTCCATCCCAACACTCCAATCACAGGAGCCATCCCACCACATCTCCGTGATGCCAATAAAGTTGTAGCCCTACAGGCGTGTGCACGTCTCTAACTCCTCTTGTTTGTTCCCCATACTGCGTGCGTTTGCATAGAGGCATTTAAGTTGGGCTCCCGATGAAGCTGTCTTACTGGCTGGAGTTCCTTTGTGGTGTTTTTCAGGTGCTCTCCTGCTGACCTGTCATCCTTCTCCAGGCTCTGGGCATCTATTGCTGGCACTGGCATCAAACTGGTAGGAGTGGGATGGATTGAGGTTCCCCTCCCCCAAGCAACTTTAGTTTAAAGCCCTCTTCACCAGCTTGGCAAGCCTATGATTGAAGATGCTCTTCCCCTTCTCTGAAAGGTGGACCCCATCAGCCCCCAGTCTACTAGGTTTCTCAAAGCGAGTCCCATGGTCTAAGTAGCTGAACCCCTGGCTGTGGCACCAGTCCTGTAACCATTTGTTGATTCGCCAGACTTGACTGGCCCTTTCAAATCCCTTCCCTTTGACCGGGATGATAGATGAAAAAACTACCTGCACTCCAGAGTCCCTTAGCGCCGCTCCCAGGGCTCTGTAATCCTTCTTGATACTCCTCAGACTGCTCCTGGCTGTATCACTGGTGCCCATG
Organism: Phoebastria nigripes; assembly: GCA_035582835.1. NCBI lineage: Eukaryota > Metazoa > Chordata > Aves > Procellariiformes > Diomedeidae > Phoebastria > Phoebastria nigripes. Next base: position 258,487 of record JAYKAV010003103.1, read on the forward strand.
TGAAACAACAGCAGCAGATAATAGTCAGTGGACTGTACGAGGCTTGGTAGTCTCTCGGTGACATCCCTGATACGAGCCCCTGGTAAGTAGCACATCTCTCTAGAGAGTGTGTCCGGCAAATGGGTGCCTCCATACCTCTCAGAAGAGAGTCACCTACTACTGTCACCCATCGCCTTTTCTTAGTTGCACTGTTGTTATATTATTGGAATAGTTGGTTTTATGGCACTTTAATTTTTTCAAAGCATTTTTGTCAAATTTAAAATCTCTCCGTGTATATAAGTATTAACCATAATAACAATAATGAGAAAAGTAATGTGAAAGACATAGTAGCATGCTCAAAATATTGCACATTTATGTCCAATGGCCATTTGGATTCTTTTGAAGGAAATGACCACACAGCTAGTACATTGTATTTGATTTAAAACAGTCAATGCCTTTTTCCAAATGGTCAGAATGCAGAACTGTCCCAGTCCCCAGAAAACAATGGTGTTTGTGAAATAATTTGGATTTCACCTTTTAAGTAACGAAGTTCGGTTTGATAGCGAGCAGCCAGAAGGTGAGGAAGAATAATTTTTAAATAAAATAGCAAACAAAAAATTGTAAACTAATATAGTACACATATATAAGACCAAAGTACTAACTTTGAGGTTTACGTTGCTATTTACATATGGCAGATGGATTACATATCTCCCATGGCTCACAAGAATGAGTTTATATTTTATTAACGTTATTAGTTTCTCAGATTTTCTCAGATTTTTGTTTTGTTGTGGTTTTTTTTTTTCCTTTTTTTTTCTGTTTGGGTGAAAAAGAAGAAAACACAAACATGTCAATAAAGATCTTCATGTTGCAAAGACTTCATCCTGCCTGGCCCCCACTTTCCATTTCAGGAGAGCACAGATTTCCTGATAAACTTGAATCATATGTACAAGTCCCAGGTGGTTGCCTCAGATACTGTAGGGCCTCTCAAATGGTGTAAGATGCTACTGTGTAAGCAACTGAATTGAAACTTGAATATATTCATGTTTGCAAATGTGAGAGTGACGGATATAAATTCCGATATAAAATCCAAGCTACGTATGTTTAGAAGGACCTCAGTAGATGACTGAGCCCAACTGCACTGTGAGATATGAAAAAGCAGGAAATTCTCTACTGGACCGTAGGAGATTCTCTTTCATTGCATCCTTCTTATAGTTTCCTTTGGTTGAAGACCTTTTAAAGGTTTCAAAGAGCACTCCTTTTTGCATATGATACAATAAGCTTTTGGCATATGATACAGCAAGCTCCCTTTTCCAAGAGAGTTTGAACCATGTGGTTGGTCTTTCCAGGTCCCTTCCAACCTGGGCTGTTCTACGATTCTAAGATCTTTCTTCAGTTTTTTGTACCCAAAGTAGTCTGAAGAAAAGGTAATTCAGCTTTTCCTATTAATATTCTTTTGTTTGAATACTATATTGTGTGGCTAGATGAACAGTGGACTTTCAGAATATGTCCTTTCTCAAGAGGGTATTTAAATTTAAATTTTAAGTTAAGTTGAAGTATACTGGAAAAAAAGTATTTATTGCATATTAAAGAACTTCATATAAAGTATACCGAGGTCTATGTGACCTTTTTTTAGGGGGTGTGGTTTGTATATTTGTTTTTTGTTTTTCTTTTCTGCTCAAGGTACTGCTTCTTAAGCAGATGCCTTTCCAGGTAACATTCTATTTCTCTTTCCCTCACTGTTTTTCTATGCAATTCTATGCATTTTCTTCTAAGTGCAGTAAAGTGTATTTCTAACACTCTCCCTAATTCCCTTCGTCTATCCTTATTAGAATGGGAAAATAATGAGGGGAATAATTTTGACTCACACTCTCCAAAAATTGTTTAGATGCAAGGATATACCATACTTAACAATGTTAGTGTGAAATATAAAGCTTTCAGAAAACTGTGAAGAGCTAAAATAGAAAGCTAAAGGCAAAATTGTAACTCACATGTAATTATAGCTTGTATARCAATATATTCTGTTCAGAAATGAAGGTATGTCTGTGCTACAGAAGAATATGCACAGTCTTTGTTTGAACAGCTAGGCCTGTCCAAAGAAGAACATCAAATCTGCTGTGTCTGGTTGCTCAGGCACAAGCATATAGCCTGCCCACAGCTCTGGCCAACAGGTTAAATCTTCTTTCTTAGATCTTACAAAGTCCATGTAGTAAATATCAAATGAATAAACATCAGATGTGTTTCTTCCTGAAGTGATCTGATGTCATGTGCCACAAGGCAGTAAGGGAGTTGCAGGTACTTTTACTATGCCATTTTGCTACTATATGGATATGCAGAGAGCGGAGCAAAGATCATTTTGTGCTCTATCCCACTCCTGGGACTCTGTTCGTAGAGCTAGTACAAAAATAAGCACTATAGTTGCAGAGAAGTGCTATATGAGTCTAATTATGGGAACTGTGTAAAAAATGCAGAATACTCTGCATCATAGAAAAGGGGGAAAGCAAACTAGTGAATGAAGGGAGGGAATTGAGGATAACTTACGAAATCATAATAACTAAAAAGCTGACAGACTAGTGACAAGATAAAGAATTACCTATCAGTGCAGTCTTAGAACAAATAAATTTTAAACCATCACATAAACAAAGTCAGCATCACAACTACACATAGAAATTGTGGGACAGACCCTATACAGTTAGTAGTCTTTCTTCAACTCCTCCATAGAATAGGGGGCTTTGCTACAAAATGCTAATTTAAGAGATCTTTCATTGGTTATTATTTTCATTTAAATAGTGAGGTAATCACTGCAATAGAGCCCAAAGACAAAATATCCTGAACTTGCACAAGACATTAAAAGTCTTTCACCACAGTGGAAGGAGGGAAGAAACCCCAGCAAATGTATAGGCAATTAGATGTATTTTCTGTGTGGTTTTTTATAACTTTTTCTTTTTTCTTCTTAACAAGATTTCTCTAGACAACATCAACATCAACTACTTTACATTTTCTGAATCTGCAACTGTGTGCTGGTTTTGGGTGGGGTAGAGTTAATTTTCTTCATAGTAGCTTGTATGGTGCAATGTTTTGGATTTGTGACTAAAACAGTGTTGATTACACACCAGTGTTTTTGTTATTGCTGAGCAGTGCTTACACAGAGTCAAGGCCTTTTCTACTTCTCACACCACCCCACCAGCGAGTAGGCTGGGGGTGCACAAGAAGTTGGGAGGGGACACGGCTGGGACAGCTGACCCCAACTGACCAAAGGGATATTCCAGACCATATGACGTCATGCTCAGCATATAAAGCTGGGGGAAGAAGAAGGAAGGGAGGGACATTTGGAGTGATGGCGTTTTGTCTTCCCAAGTAACCATTACGTGTGATGGAGCCCTGCTTTCCTGGAGATGGCTGAACACCTGCCTGCCGATGGGAAGTAGTGAATGAATTCCTTGTTTTGCTTTGCTTGCGTGTGCAGCTTTGCTTCACTTATTAAACCATCTTTATCTCAAGCCATGAGTTTTCTCACTCTTACCCTTCCGATTCTCTCCCCCATCCCACCAGGGGGGAGAGAGCGAGCGGCTGTGTGGTGCTTAGTTGCTGGCTGGGGTTAAACCATGATAAACTCGCTGCTGCTGAAATAGGTGGCAACATCCAAATCTCAGTTTACTCCTTAACATTGATGAATAATTTCTTGGTTTTGGCTTTAAAATGTTTTTCCATTGGAAAAATGTATTATAATGATGTTTTTTAGAAAGATTTTCCTTCTTATTGATTCTATTTGAAACAGGTTTTGAGAAGTATTACAGTTGTAAAGATTTACATTCAGACTTTCACTGTAGAGAAGGTTATTAGGCAGCCATATGACATTATCAGGGAACCAGATGAGAATACTTCATGGAATAATGAAGAATAATAGTTTGCACTTTTCACTCTCAGATGAGCTTACAAACGTTAATTAAGTTTCACAATATTTATGTGAAATAAATACTGTCTACTTTATTTAAAGATATGGGACACAGTAAATGGCAGATTACAGACAACACAAAAACTTCATAATGAAACTAGAAATATGTTACAAAGGAAACATATTCTCACTTGGTATAAAAGGCTGCATCTCCTTCGATTTTCAGCTTAGCCACAATAATTTCAAAAGCTGAAGAAGTTCCCTTGATTCACAGTTACTCAGTTATTTTTCTGTTCTATAGTTACAAGACGTCATTACCATCCACAGTGGACTTATAGTAAGTCCACAGCTGAAGTCCTGGAGGAATTTAAACGAATATCATGATATAGCAACAAAATAATATCTTGATTATGCAACCATTCAGGTTATGAAACCTGGAATAGCCAGGTAAGGCTTTATGAAACTTTGAAGTGAGAATTGCACAACTTTTAATGCTTGATCTTCCTCTCACTAAAATCAACAGAAGTCTTACTTCTATCTTCAGAGAGAGGAGAGTTGATCCATGTGCTAGTGGTTTCTCACTGGTTGAAGTTTAAAGTCCGATTAAATTTATAGTAGGATACTATGGGGGGGGGGGGAAAGAGGGAAAAAAAAAAAAAAGAGAAAGAAGGAAATAGGAACCGTTTTTAGACAGATGGATGAATCCCTGAACTCCAGTTGTATTTATCCCACCTAGATGAGCCACATATGCACCTAGTGACTTGTAGTTTTAGCTGCATATTCTCTGTGTACTACTGTTACAGATTTTAACTTGATTCTCTAAATTCAGTAGCACAAAATAATGGAAAGAATACAGATACAGATGAGCAGGTGCTAGAAAGGGTCTTGCAAACATAGAATCATAGAATAGCGGGGGTTGGAAGGGACCTTTTAAAGGTCACCTAGTCCAACCCCCCTGCATTGGGGAGGGACATCTTCAACTAGATCAGGTTGCTCAGAGCCTCATCCAACCTSACCTTGAATGTTCCCAGGGATGGGGCATCTACAGCCTCTCTGGGCAACCTGTTCCAGGGTTTCACCACCCTCAGCATCAAAAATTTCTTTCTTATAGCTAGTCGAAATCTACCCTCTTTCAGTTTCAAGCCATTCCCCCTTGTCCTGTCGCAACAGGCCCTGCTAAAAAGTTTGTCGCCATCTTTCTTATAAGCCCCCTTTAAATACTGATAGGCTGCAATAAGGCCTCCCCAAAGCCTTCTCTTCTCCAGGCTGAACAACCCCAACTCTCTCAGCCTTGCTTCATAGGAGAGGCGTTCCATCSCCCTGATCATTTTTGTGGCCCTCCTCTGGACCTGCTCCAACAGGTCCATGTCTTTCTTGTGCTGAGGGTTCCAGAGCTGGATGCAGTACTCCAGGTGGGGGTCTCACCAGAGCAGAAACATATTTTACAGGGACAATGGATAGAGAACTCGGAATGATTAGCATTGGTCTTAGCTTTGCACAATAAATCTGCAAAGTGATGATATAAAGTTACTGAGTTTTTGGACAAATTTGACATGGCTCTAAATATTTAAGACACTCTTCTTAGGCTGTTAAAACTGGCTTGGTAATTTCCCTTTCATATACACTCTCTAGGTTAAGTTGGTAGGTTCTTACCTGAATGTGGAAAACTACAGAGAGATGTTAAATTACACATTTGTTTAAGGGAGACTCTTCTTGGCTGAGCTTGGAATTGAAAGCAACAATAAGAAAGAAGTAGGTATGAAATTAAAACTGCTATCCTCCCCAAAAATGGTAATAGATTAAAATAGCACTTGTGATGAACAAAGCCTTCCAAACTGACTCTCACATGGTTCACTGATACTTGAGAATAAATGCAGGGAGACAGTCTTTTCCTTAAGACTGTAATACTATCCAGGGATTCAAGAATCCCAAGAAAGAAAAGAATTAATATATCTTAGGAAGCTGAAAATATGATGTGGGAAATCTCTTCCCACAAAACTGAAAAATACACTTTCTATTATCTTTTACCATGAAATTGTGGCTTAGAGTTTTGCTCCTCAGAAAGAGACTATCGGGGTACCTTGTTTGCTATAGGGATGAAGTCTTTGATGAAGCACAACGATGACCTGCTGGGTCAAGTTATATTAACGCAAAATTCCGGAGTTGAAGGACTTTTATTTAGAGTATTCAAGGATAGTAAGACCTCTTGTTTAAGACAAAGAGACAAAAGACAAAAAGACAAAGACACTTTGAGGTGGACATTGTAAAACTGTTCTAAAATGATGGTGTTTGTTAATTCATATTTGTTAGCAGAGCTTATTCCAGGCTCCATACATACAGTAAATCGTCTATAAAACAGTTTAAAAGAAAAAAGGAATGAAGGAGGGTTAAAGAATCATCCTCTGTTTTCCTTTTGTATCCACTACAATATCTTTCCCACTGAAACAACAGGTCCTAACTTTGCTCATAGGTAACTTTAATCAGCTTTCCAGACAGTCCTGCCAATCAAATTACTTTTTTTAAAGGGAGAGCTTCAACAAACAGATGGGCTTTGCAGCAAGTCTTTAAGGTTACCAAATACTGGCTGTAGTGAAATGAGAAGTAAGATCCCTCATGAAGGACATCTTGTTTCAAGTGGGAAGCAGCTTTCAGTTCAAGTGATCCTGAATGTCATGGTAATGCAAGAAAGCTAGTTCTGGGAAAGAGAAGTATTCTTGTAAATTGAGAGCTGATTTTAAAGCTGTCACTCATACCTGCACAGATTGTGCTCTGTGGACTCTGGGACTTCAGCGGTCTCCTAAAGACTGATATCAAAGAAAAAATAAATGAAAGAAATTAAACAAGATGTTCCTCTACTATCAAAAGTCACAGCCCCTGAGATATGGCAGTGGGCATTCAGGTAAAATCTATCTGAAACATCCAGGCAGTGGCAAGGGACATACATTCAGCTATTTCAGTTGTTAAGAAGGTTGGCCATTCCAGCTTGTTTTCTAGGGCCAAGTCCAGAGACAGGGCAGCCTGGGACCAATTCTTTGGACTATTACTGCATGTTGATTGCTAGCACTGAGCTAAATGTAAACTTTCTTCCCTCTGGTGTGTTTTTGCATGGTTATTCAAATAGTTTCAGGAAAGCCCATTTAAAAACTGTGACAACATCTGTCTCTGTATGGGTGATATATATTTGGTTCTGTGGAGTGAYGATGGGTACCCATCGCAATAAACAGAATATTTCAGAGATGTGGGATGAAATTTGTCCTCTGCAGGTGCAGAGGTTGGTCATCCCTGAGCAGAGACCATATCAACATATTAGTAAATAACTCCAGGTAGTATATGTATATGAGCATTTCTTTTCAAATCACTTACTGATTTTTCCCTCCTCTCCTACCCACTTAGAAAAGAAATCACATTAAATTTCAAGAGTAACAAGGGTCGAAGAAAAGAAATATGTATATGCATACATCTACATCTACATTTACATCTCCATCTCCATCTCCATCTACATACACAATAATCGCAACATCATTTAATTGTTACTGAAATGCTAAGAAACACTTGAGACTGAAAAATTTTGGTAAAAGATATCCATGAATACTAACTGGTAGAATGTTAATCAAGGACACTGGATGAAAAAAGATAGTGAAAGACTAGCTCTGCCATCTGACCTGAAAATATCTGCTGTTTTTGTAAAAATGTTTCTTTGAACCATACCATTGCAAATGATTCTGGCCGAAGAAGTAGGCTTTAGACAAAGAAAAGGAAGAATACCTAAAGGGGATTTATACTATTCATCTCAGCAGAATTTAGGAAGAATTAATAATAATTTATAAAATTCTATATGCTAAATGTGTTTTATACATTGTGATGCTTATTAACAATGCAGAAAAATTGCAACTGTGGTGAATGCATTTAATGAAACTGTAAAGCTAATAAGGACACCCCATTTTGCCCTTYAAATGGACACTCAGAGTCTCTTTTCTCAATCATTATAAATTGCAGTTTATTCTTTCCGCTTCTACTTTCTACCTCTGTGCAAAGTATACACAAAATGAACAGCCGCGCTCTATGACATCATGGAAATTTAACAAACTGGTTAATACTGCATGAGGAAAACTGGGTTGCATCTAAACCTTTAGCAGCAGCTTTGCAGTCCTTCTATAAGATCAATTTTAGCATAATATCTAACAGTATTCCCCACCTTTAAATACAGGAGTATTCTGTTGATTTCAATGGAATGCAATGCTTGAAGATAAGCACATACTAAAAAATGCTGCTGAACAAAGGTTAAGGCTCCCCTAATCTTTATCATTAGGTTTGGCCACCTCATACAGAGCCCATCAAAGTATTTCTACGCATCTGCTGTAATCTATCTACTATTCCTGATGAAAAGAAAGGGGAATGTATTTGACCCTTCAATGTTGTTTTGCTTTGTATACTGGCAATACATTCCACACTAGTGAAACATTCAATTAGAGCTGTTCCCAGTGTAATCAATGTTTGCCTTCCTTTAAGAAGCTGCAAAATACTGGGTGCCCCTCAGCTGATGGAAAATGTCATACTTCGGTTACTTCAGCAAAGAAACTATAAATTTACATCATCTGAGGATCTGTCCTGTGGCATCCTTGCTTCCTCTGTTCTCATCTTTAGATTTGATCTTGGCTTCAATGCAGAGGTTGCAGCCATGTTGTTCTCAATATCATTGCATTCATTAGTAAGAGGAATGTGCACACTGAGACTTCTGTTTTGTTTTGTGGATGTTTTCTTACTGAACAGTGCAAGTCATTCTGTATGGAAGCACAAATTTACTCTGTGTACACTTGCAATACAGACTCCTTAGGAAGGAACTATTTCTTTACACACATTTGCACAGAGACCAAAATGATAGGGACCTGACCTTTATTAAGTTCTTCATGTACAAATGGGACTATTAAATAAGAGTACAAGGCAAGGTATATAAAAGACGACAGTTATTTATTATGAATTAACATTTAACCATTTTACATTTCTGTTGAAGTATCGGAAAAAAGATCATGTCTATACAGAGCATAAAGACCAGTTGTTTCTTTTTAAACATCTGTCATGGTTTAACCCCAGCCAGCGACTAAGCACCACACAGCCGCTCGCTCACTCCCCCCTGGTGGGATGGGGGAGAGAATCGGAAGGGTAAAAGTGAGAAAACTCAAGGGTTGAGACAAAGACAGTTTAATAGGGAAAGCAAAAGCCGTGCACGCAAGCAAAGCAAAACAAGGAAATTCCTTCACTACTTCCTATCGTTTCCTGGCATCGTTCAGCCACCTCCAGGAAAGCAGGGCTCCATCACGCGTAACGGTTACTTGGGAAGACAAACGCCATCACTCCGAACGTCTCCCACTTCCTTCTTCTTCCCCCAGCTTTACATGCTGAGCATGACATCACATGCTATGGAATACCCCATTGGCCAGTTGGGTCAGCTGTCCTGGCTATGCTCCCTCCCAGCTTCTTGTGCACCTGGCAGAGCATGGGAAGCTGAAAAGTCCTTGACTAGTAGGCTACTTAGCAACAACTAAAACCATCAGTGTGTTATCAACATTATTCTCATACTAAATCCAAAACATACCACTATACCAACTACTAGGAAAAAAATTAACTTTATCCCAGCTGAAACCAGGACAACATCTTTCTTATAAACTACAGAACAGGTATAACTTTCTGTATTATTGTTTATAAAACCGGGTTGGAATAATTTCCTGTTCTTTCAGCAGATCACATTTATAAAGGATGATGTTTAATTGTTGGGCAGGCATAAAAATCATAGAAAAAATTCAAGGGGAACCCAGGTTGAAAGAAGATTTTAAATGAACATATTTATCTATTGCTTGTGATTTTTTATTGTAGACTTTATAATGTACAGTCTGTATTCCTTAAGTGAAACTAGAAATGAGGTAGAAACAAGAGGGGTTTGCGAGTACTGGTATGTAATTATGGATGGGTTTTATGGTTTTGGAGTGCAACTTGTTTTAAAAAATCTAAATATGTAGTGTGTAAGTGAATCTTCTTATTTTTACACAGAAATAGCCTTAATTTCAGCTGTTGGCCTAGCTGAACTAGTAGAAATCCTTATACAATATGTTACAAAAGTTGTAATTTGTAAAAAAATTATGCCCAGCTTGAAGTCAAGGCAATTTTCATCAAGGTAAATATATTTTTTTCCTTTTTAAAATGAAGGTTTGAATTGATTCAACCACATAATGGCTTTTTTGCCAAAACTAGCACAAACTAAAACTAATTCAATGAAAACATAGAAATTTCAACTGTTTTACACTGATTTACAATCTGCAGACATACATGCCTAGTTATAGTAAGCAGTGATTTTTAAAAAAATGCATTTCTGGATAATGGAGCTGAGGTTTTCATGTCTCCATTTTTTCTAAACAGTGTTTAACTCATTTATATTGTGGGTCCATATACGGCTTCCTGTCTTACTTTAGGTGCCTGAGTCCAGATCATATCAATAAGTTCAAAAGATCACCATTAATTTTAATGGAATTAGCAAGGTTCAGCAGAGGAAGAAGTTCATCCTTTTGCCATTTGCTGTACTTGAAAAAAAATGCTGGCTCAAAAAACAAACACCAAAACCCAGTGTTATATTAAGCTTTTCAATCCAAACACAAACTGTAGAATAGCCACTGATTTCCCAAATGTGTCACTGTGGACCAAATTTTTTTTTTCTGTACACCTTTCTTTTTTGATTTTGAGCTCGTCATTCACTAAAAATTTTGACACATCCAATTTCTTTAGAAGCATGACCTCAGACAAAATGATATTTTCCCCCCACAGAATTAGACTTCGTCTTTTTCTCCTCCTTGTCTACTCAACAATTACTTTTACTGTTAAAGTCAGAAAACTTTTTCAGATATATGTCTGTTTGAAAACAACAACAACAAGGAGGAGGAATCAATTAAGCTGCTTTTTCAAAGGCCACATAAAATGAAGGCTTACAGCTTCCTGGTAAAAGTCTAACCAGGTGTTTGTGCAGATCCTTACCATTGTAACATTCCTGTAATCACAGATGATGGGTAACAAGAAGGTTCAAATTTCTGATTATGATACAAGTGTAAATTGTTCAGCCAATCCCAAAACCAAAGGCTGTTCAGGAAATTATTTCTGAACTAGACATTTTAGACCCTATCAGAAGGAGATAGCAAGACTTTTTTAAAGCTCTTCTTAAAAGAAGACTTTTTTAGCTTCTTCCAAAGAAGGAAGACTTGCTGCAGTTTTGATGCACATTACCATTCTCTCCCCTTCATTTGCCAYCATGCAGCTAAATACAAAATAGACAGGATATTTAGCTTTTCTGTTATAGTCTATAGAATCATCCCTTGATCCCTTAAATGGCAGAGTACCTGGTCTTGATCCAGTAGATAAGCTTAGTATAAGTATACTTAATCATGAGCATACTTAAGAAGGTGCTTCAATTAAAGCACATGATGGTCCCATTTACTTTGATGGAACTCCTTGAGAGTGTATGCATACGGAGTTGATTGCTGGACAGGGATCTTACATGTAATGATATTTCCTCTCCAGTTCTACCCCACTATAGATGGTTTAAACCACAGCCACCTAATAATGCAAGAGCTGATGCTTAACATCATGAGTAAAGATGCTTCGGCTCTTTAAACTTTGCAAAGCTCCCTACCAATGTGGTAGGAATAATTATCACTGTAGAGTAGTCAGGAAAAAACACATTTGGAAATAAAAAATGCAAATTGATGGAATTTGTTTGTTGAAATGTGATTAGAAATACAGTATGCCAACAGAAAGTTGGCATTTTGGGACTGAGAGTTGGGAATAATTATTCTTATTTGTGAATATACAGTAGCATAAACAAACATGTTTTCGTTTCCTTTTTTTTTTCCCCCCAAAAAGAACACTGAAAAAGACGGCTACTCTGGCATGGATGTTATGGTCTGTGCAATAACAGTCCGCAAGAGAGGCCTGATCCTCCGAATATGACAGAGCTAGCAAATTTTATTGAATATTCTTCTATACTACTGATATTAAATTAATTTGAAAAAACAATGGAATAGACTACAGTGGTGACTTCACTGGCAAGGTATGTCTAAACTAATCCCATCTAACTTTATATGCTTATGTACAGCAAATAAATTTAGGAGTATTATTATGTTAGGTTTCTTAGCAGTCCATGGAGAGAGCTTAATACCTTCAGAAGGTAAGTCAGATTTTAGACTGGCAAAGCTTATGTCTCACCACTGATTACACTAGAAGACTAGAATGACTGTTTTGTTGTTTTTTTTTTTTTAATATAGGTCCTGTAATTAGGCACTTTAAACTTAGGCAGGAAATTTAGGTGTTAATGAGTAACAGGTAAGACAGGGATAATATTGTCAGATTTCTGAACTCTAGAAAAATCTTTCCCAAAACAGAGGAAATAGTCTTTAGACCTCAAACATATGTGGAATGATCACAGCCAAAGTTATTTTTCTTTCTTTAGTTGTTGTGGAGGTTTTATTTTATTTTTATTGTTGTTGTTGTTTTTCACAAGGAAATATGTTATATAGAAAGCATTTAATTATTTATCAGTGGAAAAAATGCACTGGAGAACTTATAAATATTCATTGTTCTCAGCTTTTTTTGGCATTGAATAACACCACAATGTTTTAGACCTTTCTTGCTCTGTTTGCTTTTGTTATACTGATCTTGTTATTTAAAAGTACATTTAATGCAAATCAGTTTTGCATTGAAAGTAATTTAAAGTAATATAATATTATTATAGACATTAATAGTGTCTTTTGTTTTCCAAATAGCAGTATTGAAGTACCATCATACTGAAGTAGGCAATATCTTTTCTTTATATTTGGTAGCTATTTTAATAAATGTTATTATAGCCTTCTTAAAGTTGTACAAACTAAATGCAACTGGTGTACTATAATGTAAATGCAAGAAACAGATTTTATCTTGAAAACAATAAAGGCAATGCTATAAGGGTAGCCTCAGGAGCAAGGTTTGATCTTTTTGCAAACTATTTTCAAGATGTTCAATTACAGCTGCATATGTTTATCATATCTTAATATCATTTGGGGTTCCTTTTTGCAGAAAACTAATGTTTTCAGACAGTTACTGGGTACCACGGTTGCTCCAAAATAGTAAAAAGATAAATAAATGTTATTCATTATTAAAATTGCAGCTTGTGAGGAAATATGGGAAATCCTTAAAACTGAGCTTTCTCCCACTTTGTGAAGGCAATCTTCTCATCAAGAGAGGAACAATATCATATGCACTATTCCCAAATCAAATTTAAATCTTCCTTTTCTAAGTGCTGGATACTTATGTAGAACTTTTGAATCCTCACCTTAAAATATTTCCAAATACTTGTACAGCACAAAACAATAAAGTCTCTTCATATTCTGTAATAGGATAATTCTGAGCTCAAAATTAGGGAAAACACCACAAATCTTGAGTAAATAAATGAGGATCCAAAACTTCCATAAACATAGAAATTTTCATGTAGACTCTCAAAGCGTTTGAAATAGATTAAATACTTAGTTAAAGCATGATATGACTACCACACAGGTTTATGAAAAGCATTGTCTTGGTTTTATAAATATCAACACTCAGCTGTCTTGTGAGTTGCTCAAAAACACACATCAATTTAGACAGAATTAGAAACAGTGAACTTAAAAAGTCTGACCTTCAAATTCCAGCCGTAACACTAATTTAGTGCAATGCCCACGGAATGGGCATTCTCCCTATTTGTTTCCCTTTGATATCACTTCATTAGCCAGATTTAATAATTGTTTGGCTCTTTTCTGACAGATTTATCCTCTTCTATCTCAATATTTTCTAGAGACTATGAATTCAACAATACAAACGAAACAGATGCTCATGGGCACTATTATGAGGATATTTATGATGGGGGATAAGACAAGATAGATACTGGAAAGAAAAGTAAAGATATGGAAATGCCCTCATAACTGAGGAGAAAGAAAAGGTCAAAAATCTTAATACTCACAAGTAAAGTGAATGAGATAATCTCTGTAATGGGGTATTAAAAGAATAGATACACAGAACTATCAGTCAACATACATCTACCTTCCACAAATTTTATCAACTAAGGATAGTACCAGAATAGGGCTAAATGGGAATTTGCATCAACTCACTTTAGCCTCTAAAATATGGCTGTCTCTAGCACAGACGTCAACGCATATGGTACTATTTTGGCATTTAAGGACAGGAATTCACATGGGAACAGGCACAGAAATAAATAGCATGATCAGTGAAAGAGRTAAGTCTGTCTTAGAAAAGAAAATCAGTGAATTTGACTTGTAAAGTTTGGTAAACTGTAGGGAGTATTTATGCACAACCACAACGGGAGGAGGGAGAAAGAAAATCTACGAAATTGACAGCCTATGTATTTTAACAAATGTTACTCTTCATTCCTTTCTATCTTTTGATTGATTACCAGATCCCTGTTTGTTGATCAATATCAATTTTATTTTACTTCAGTTGAAGGTATTTTTTCCACATAATGTAATCTAATCACATTATATAGAATCTAATCTGAATATGAAAAGGAAGAAAGGCACTATAAGTACAGAAAATTGCCTGTGGGAGTCTATGTGCTGATATCATACATGAAAAGTACTTAATAAGTTGACTTAGATGAAAAAGTTTTTCAGCATAAGCTATACTGGCAATATTACTTATCTTTTAAATTTAATGTAATTTTTTTCTTGTCAAAGATTAAGAAAAAAAAAATCAAAACTACATTCCCTTTCCTATATATTGTATGGATGATGACATACATGGACAGATGACATGACAAGTGCATGTTTAATGCCATGCAGCCAAGTCTTGACTCACTTGGAGTATGGTTACACACACAAGCATCTCTGTTGAGATTAAAGGGATAGGTTATGTGCGTGGTACTCACACTGATAAAGGGATTTCCAATCTGGTTTGCAGATTGTACATTTTTGAAATAACCACCCTGTCTTCATATTTGTCTTCAAAGTAACAAGATTTTTGTATTAAAATTTGTGCATGGACACACACGAATATATATATGCAAATATACACACATGCACATATATATACTTTCTACATACATACGCATTATATTACAAATCTTATAATAACAGGCAATTTGTCATTTTACAGAGGCACGTAGTTCTGCACATACCTTTTTTTCTCCATCTTGAATAAGACAGCACACAAAATGTTTGTGACACTCAGCAGCTATTGCTGTGGGGGATAAAGCAGCTTCATAGAATAAAACCCAGGAACTGATAAACAGACTCCATTAAAATGTGTTTTCACACTAGTATTCAACCAAAATGAGAGTTATCTTTTGCTTTGATGTTACCATTTGTACTGTAACCCTTATTTAGTTGTTTTGATGTATGCAATAATTGATACTTCAATAATAAGCTTGTTTATATTCTAAATGTCTTTAATCCTTGTATGGTTCTTTTGGTGTCTTTTTTGAGACTGAAGTGCCTTCTTGGCATATCACTACTCTGATGTCTTCTTTGCAAGCCGTTCACTGTTAACGTATTGACGTGAATAGCAGTGTTTTCGTATCTGCCACCTATCCAGCACTGAAAAACAAATACAGAATTGCTGTCTTCCTCTACTCATAATCTTTTGGGCTTTAGTCATACATACATAATTTATATTCATATATGATAATAATCCTTATTAAGTAGAAGGAATGATGTGAGAAAACAGAAAAGTGATATTGCAGTAGGAAAAAAATAAAGGCAACAGAAAGAACTACTGCAGTATTTTATAAATGGGAAGGCGAGAAAATACTTACAAACATACAAAATAAATAGCATGTGTGTTAGTCCATTATCACTTGCAAAGGAAATCACACCTTCTATTCTGGTTTATTCTTTAAAAAATATGTAAATAAAGGATACTGGTAGTGATTCGTTCCTGCATTTTTTTTATTTGCTAAATGTTATGTCTCAATCCACTTTTGTACAAACAACAAATTTGTTTTGTGCATTTTTCTTCCACTCTAGTGAGAACGTGAGGTGGGTTGACCCTGGCTGGCTGCCAGATGCCCACCCAGCTGCTCTCTCACTCCCCTTCCTCCACAGGACAGGGCGAGAAAATAAGATGAAAGAGCTCGTGGGTTGAGATAAGGACAGGGAGATCGCTTACCGATTACCGTCACGGGCAAAACAGACTTGACTTGGGGAAGAATAATTTAATTTATTGCCAATTAACAACATGGGATAGTGAGAAAAAAAAAAAAAAAMCAGAAGGAAAACTACCTTCCCCCTCACCCCACTTTCTTCCCAGGCTCAACTGCACTCCTGACTCTTCTGCCTCCTCCTCCCCCAACCATTTTCTGCCCCTTCTTAAATACGTTTTCCCTGAGACGCCAGCACCTTGGCTGCGGGGCTCAGCYGTGCCCTGCGGGGGGTCCATTGGAGYCAGCTGGAACCGGCTGTGTCCGGCACGGGGCAGCCCYGGCCTCTCCTCACAGAGGCCACCTCTGCAGCACCCCACTACCAACATCTAGTTATGAATGGGTGACCTAGGTTGTTATATATATATATAAATGGAATACTTGAGCTGCACTAAAACCATTACCAAGTTCTTTGAGAATATTCTAAGCTGTGTCACTGCAGTGTCAATGGAGGAATCATGTAATCTTTTTGGTTCATTAATCACATAATGCTAGTTATACTTACTGATAGTTAGAAGGCCTTGTGCAAACTCATCATGAACTTCTTTTTCCTAAATGACAAGGATTATTAGTCACCCACTGGTGGCTATAGCTTTATGAAAATCTCCCACCCTTCCTCAAGTAATTTACCTGCTGAAAGCATCTGAAAGACTTTTGGCACAGCGGCCCTCATGCTTTCACATAGATAGAATTTCTTCTTGCTTTCTTCTCAGGCAAATGTGCAATTGACTTTTATAAAAGATTTGTGATTTGTGTTTTCCCCATCACATATTGTCACGTCCCGCCTGTGCGGAGGGAGAGATGACAGATTCGTAAATTCCCTCGGTATGGATTAAGGTGAAACGACACTCAAGGTCTGTACATAATCAAAGACTTTTACTCCATAGCTAGGCTCATTGGTAAATAATTGGGTAGCAGAAAAGCTTATTGCTCACCACTGCTGTGGGAGTTTATGCCTTGTGTTACTTACTAGGAAAAGGGAAAAGAATAAAAGAAAGAGAGAAGGAAGGGGGGCGGGGAGAGAGAGAGAGAGAGATCACTGGTCCGGGTTCCAGCATTTGTTCAGCCAATGGGGCTCTCCGGTCTGTAGGAGCGCTCCTTCAAAAGTTGCCACAAGTTCCCAAAGAAGTTCCCCTTTTATGCCTGCCGTTCACTTCAAACTGCCCCTTTGCTATGGTGGCAGTTTCATAGCTCAGAGAGTTTCACTTCTATTAGTTCTTGTATGCCTCCTCTTCACTTAAAGTCACAGTGTCCTTTCTTTTTACTGCGCATATTCAGTGGGGAAGGGGCTTTGTTGGGCAGGGGGCTTTTCCTGCTGGTGGGTGGATTTTTTAGTATGCTAATTAGGATAGTTCACTCAGTTCAAGTAGTTGTTTCTTTGGTTTTATCAGTCGCTCTTGTTTTCTTAACACTTATCTGGATACTCCCTTATTTGGCTGATTTACGGTGTCATCGTGTTTCTTCCCCCAAGGCCAGACCCAGTTAACTCTCTACAGAGGAGCCTTCCTGGGATTCACCATCCCCCAGTCTTGTGAGTGTTTGAGACATTCCTCGGACAGGCTCAGGGGATCTCCACCCCCTGCTCCCTTATCAAGTTTTGTCTCCTGTCATTGTAAAACAGTTCTTTGTTCCAGGGGGTTACATGTTAGCCTTGGTGTTAGCTGACAGTTGGTCTCCTACACATATTGCCACTGTGAACATAAGAAGTTTTAGGAATGCAGACTCTGTTACTATGGATGGTGTACTTGAGGCATGTTTCCTGCAACTCTGTCTAATAACATTTGTTCAGAGGAAAGAGGAGAATGCTTTGTGGGTTAATGGAGATCACCACTCTAACCTGAATTCAAGGTGACTAATGGATGTGCATTCAGATGCTTAACTGCTGCTGAAGAAGCCAATCTGAACTGGTAACAAGAAAACTCTATTATTAGTGACATATTATTATTTTTCCAAGGCTTCAGTGGGATCAGAACTAGAAGACATAAAGAGAAAGACTGGTTTCTTATTTATGGATAAGTGAATGTGAATGGTATTTTACATGAGGGACGTCATAGGAAAGAAAATGGAGGCTTCTAGTAGTAGTGAGGAACATGCATGCCTACTTGGTCCCTGGAATTATTGTGTGCATACCCTGCTCTAGGCTTAGAATCAAGGGACAGTATCCCCATCAAGTATGTCTTTAAGGATAGAGAAACATATGACTGTGTAAATCACATGTGTTTCTGAGTTCAACAGTAGAATGAGATGAACTGCAGATGCATTCTGATATTGTACTCAGAAATACATCAAATGAAATCTCACCCTAAAAATGCTTATTATTTCCCAACATACACTTAGTCTAGGGAGTCTAGGGCGATTACATCAGGGATAAGATAGTACACCAAAGGAGGTCAAAGTGAAAGATTCAGTCTATCCCACGTGTCAGAACTATTAAGAGAAATAAAAATAAAAAGACAGAAAATCAGAAAAAACAGCAGTTACCTTCAAAAGCCTACTTATTGCTACAGTACATCTTCACAAAACTTGGATGTTTCTCTTCTACAACATTTCAGCGGAAATGAGCAAGATCATTGCAATGTGTATGCACATATATAGAGTTAACCCAGCAACACCAAACAAACAGATTTTCTACATGGACTGCTTCACTACTGATATGACTCTTCCTTTTCCCTGAAGGAAATGCTTACCATAATTGACATATATATTCAATATTGACATATACATTCAATGACCAGATGGATTGAATGGAGCCCCGCCTGGGGATGGATGAGGAGACGACCGAGAGCTTATGGGTCAGGATTAAAGGGAAGGCAGGGACAGGTGACATTATGGTGGGGGTCTGCTACAGGCCATCCGACCAGGAAGACCGAGCGGATGAGGCCCTCTATAGACAGATAGGAGCAGCCTCACGGTCACCAGCCCTGGTCCTCATGGGGGACTTCAACCTTCCCTATATCTGTTGGAGGGACAACACAGCAGGGCATGAGCAATCCAGGAGGTTCCTGGAATGCGTCAAGGATAACTTCCTTCTCCAAGTGGTAGAGCAGCCAACAAGGAGAGGTGCTATGCTGGACCTTGTTCTCACCAACAAGGAGGGGCTGGTGGGGAATGTGAAGCTCAAGGGCAGCCTGGGCTGCAGTGACCATGAAATGGCGGAGTTCAAGATCCTTAGGGCACCGAGGAGGGTGCACAGCAAGCTCACTACCCTGGACTTCAGGAGAGCAGACTTTGGCCTTCTCAGGGATCTGCTTGGTAGAGTGCCATGGGACAAAGCCCTGGAGGGAAGAGGGGCCCAAGAAAGCTGGGTAATATTCAAGGATCACCTCCTCCAAGCTCAGGAGTAATGCATCCCAACAAAGAGGAAATTGGGCAAAAACGCCAGGAGGCCTGCATGGATGAACAAGGAGCTCCTGGACACACTCAAACACAAGAAGGAAGCCTACAGAGGGTGGAAGCAAGGACAAGTAGCCTGGGAGGAATACAGAGAAATTGTCCGAGCAGCCAGGGATCAGGTTAGGAAAGCTAAAGCCCTGATAGAATTAAAACTGGCCAGGGACGTCAAGGGCAAGAAGAAAAGCTTCTACAGGCAGGTCGGGGATAAAAGGAAGGTAAGGGAAAATGTAGGCCCTCTCCGGGATGAAATGGGAGACCTGGTTACCCGGGATACGGAGGAGGCGGAGGTACTCAATGACTTTTTTGGCTCAGTCTTCACCAGCAAGTGCTCGAGCCTCAACGCCCAAGCCGCAGAAGGCAAAGGCAGGGACTGGGAGAATGAAAAGCTGCCCACTGTAGGAGAAGATCAGGTTCAAGACCATCTAAGGCACCTGAAGGTGCACAAGTCCATGGGACATGATGAGATCCATCTGCGGGTCCTGAAGGAACTGGTGGATGAAGTTGCTAAGCCACTATCCDTYGTATTTGAGAAGTGGTGGCAGTCGGGTGAAGTTCCCACTGACTGGAAAAGGGGAAACATAACCCCCATTTTTAAAAAGGGGAAAAAGGAAGACCCGGGGAACTGCAGGCCAGTCAGTCTCACCTCTGTGCCCGGGAAGATCATGGAACAGATCCTCCTGGAAGCTATGCTAAGGCACATGGAGGACAGGGAGGTGATTCGAGACAGCCAGCATGGCTTCACCAAGGGCAAGTCCTGCCTGACTAACCTAGTGGCCTTCTAGAATGGAGTGAGTACATCAGTGGACATGGGAAGAGCTACATGTGTCATCTATCTGGACCTCTGTAAGGCCTTTGACACGGTACCCCACCAACATCCTTCCCTCTAAACTGGAGAGAGAGGGATTTGACAGGTGGACTGTCCGGTGGGTGAGGAATTGGTTGGATGGTCGCATCCAGAGGGTAGTGGTCAAGGGTTCAATGTCCAGATGGAGATCGGTGATGAGTGGTGTCCCTCAGGGGTCTGTACTGGGACCAGTACTGTCTACTATCTTCATCAATGACATAGACAGTGGGATCAAGTGCACCCTCAGCAAGTTTGCAGATGACACCAAGCTGAGTGGTGCGGTTGACACGCCTGAGGGAGGGGATGCCATCCAGAGGGACCTGGACAAGCTCAAGAAGTGGGCCTGTGTGAACCTCATGAGGTTCAACAAGGCCAAGTGCARGGTCCTGCACATGGGTCAGGGCAACCCCCGGGATCAATACAGGTTGGGGGATGAAGGCACTGAGAGCAGCCCTTTGGAGAAGGCCTTGGGGGTACTGGTGGATGGAAAGCTGGACATGAGCCAGCAATGTGCGCTCGCAGCCCAGAAGGCCAACCGTCTCCTGGGCTGCATCCAAAGAAGCGTGGCCAGCAGGTCGAGGGAGGTGATTCTGCCCCTCTGCTCTGCTCTGGTGAGACCCCACCTGGAGTACTGCATCCAGCTCTGGAACCCTCAGCACAAGAAAGACATGGACGTGTTGGAGCAGGTCCAGARGAGGGCCACAAAAATGATCAGGGGGATGGAACGCCTCTCCTATGAAGCAAGGCTGAGAGAGTTGGGGTTGTTCAGCCTGGAGGAGAGAAGGCTTTGGGGAGACCTTACTGCAGCCTATCTGTACTTCAAGGGGGCTTATAAAAAAGATGGGGACAAACTTTTTAGCAGGCCCTGTTGCAATAGGACAAGGGGGATTGGCTTGAAACGAAAAGAGGGTAGATTTCGACTAGCTATAAGAAAGAAATTTTTGATGCTGAGGGTGGTGAAACCCTGGAACAGGTTGCCCAGAGAGGYKGTAGATGMCCCATCCCTGGMAACATTCAAGGTGAGGTTGGACAAGGCTCTGAGCAACCTGATCTAGTTGAAGATGTCCCTGCCCATGGCAGGGGGGTTGGACTAGATGACTTCTAAAGGTCCCTTCCAGTCCAAACTATTTTATGTTTCTATGATATATCACCTGATACACATACCCCAAAAACTGGCATTCCTCCCCCTCTAAGCATGTTCACATTAATTCCTGAGTTGCTTTCAATTCCATCTCATAAAAAGAAGAGTGGTTCCAGATATTAAGCTTAAGTAAGGAAAATATCAAAATAAAACGATTTTTACCTTCCCAGTCTGAGAAATGCTATAGATAAACTAATAGATGGGAGTAATTGCAGTCTAATGCACACTTTACCTGGGTGAGCATGAGCAAGAACACATGGTGAGAAAGCCGGCTTTTCTTCAGCATGCTGAGCAGCAGTGATTTGTCAGTGGCACTTCTGGAAAGGAACGGGGACAAGCAAAACAGGTCAGAAAGGCAAGACTGACTGTGGCAGGTCAGAATGTATGTGCGCCTCTGGAAGCAAAGTTAACTCACAAAAATCAAATATTATTTATGCAAAGGTTTTTATTGAGATTATTTTCATGGTAACTGGATGTTTATATAGCATATTTGTTTAGAAAAAGGTTTTCAAGAGGGAGCTTTCAAAATAACAAAAAAGGAACCAAAATGTTAGTAAGTCAATGTGAATTCTGAAAAGATAGGAATGCTGATATGGTTTTAGTAGAAATTATTCAAATCTTTCTGTCCTGTGTCTATGCTCTTTTCCAAATCATAGTAAATAATGTCTTTCATGTGCCCATTATTTACATGACAGTGCCTACAGTATGTCCTTCGTAACTTTGCATTGCCTTTGTTAATAATACACCTAATACACCTACTTCCATTATCTCACACCAAGTTAAAGATAATTCTATGATTTAATTTCACAGATTTTAGAAATACATTTACCTTGTTCAGTTTGTTGCGTGCACAGAGTTAGTCCCAAGCCTTCTTTCATCTCTAAGGATGTTTAATACAAGGTTGAATACTTTTTTAACACTATTTTGTTCAGCCATTTAAGAGCTTAAACAAAAAGAAAAAAAAAATGCAATAGTTTTGACTTCAGGTTACCTCTGTTTCATTCAGAAGGAAATTTCAATCCAAATCCCACCAAAATCKATGAAAGTCTTCCAATGTTTTGAACTGACTTTGCATGAGAATCTAAATGAAGATATTTTAGTGTGCCAAGCATTTAATAGTCTTTTTATATATTTTCTTCTTTTTGCACAGAAAATGTGTTTCTTTCTAGTTAAATGTATAAAAAACAAGGAAAGAGAACATTCATTAATCTTCAGTGTTGTTTTTTTTTTCCTTTTATGCTAATATAATGATGCAACCGCAATAAGACAATTCAATATGCTTGACACATCTGCTATAAAACTATATATCTTACATTAAAATGACTTGGCCTTCAAATGCCTTTTTTTCAGTGTCTTCATGACAAAAGGGGGCATTAACTTATTCTCAGAGACTGAAGTGCTTTTTGATTTCTATAGTCTCGAGTGTTAGGCATGTTATAAAAAAGGAAAAACAACAGCCCCATCTCCAGCTTACCTCTAAGTAGTTTTTAAATTTAAGTGATTAGCCAGTATGAGGTAATGGTAGTGATATTTTAGAGTATTTTGCTGAGGAAGATACACTGCTGTAGAGTGAAATGCCCCAAAGTTATTTAAAGAATATACAAAATCTTCTTTCTCTGAACATGGGGGCACAAAAGGCTAGAATCTATCAGAAAAGAAAATGCCACTGCTCTTTCCATTTTTCTTTCTCACAATTTCTAACGTTTTCCACATAGCTCTAACACTTACCTCGAAAAGCTCTATGTTGAAATGACACTGAAGACAATATCTTTGTGTCTGTGTATCTCTGTATATTGTTTCCCTCTCTGTTTTTTTATTGCAACTTGCTATTTCTTTCTCACACACAGGGCTTTAGTCCAGCCACTCCTGCATGTCTAAGTTTATCACCAGATCACAGTAAGCCTCTCTTTTTAGCAAGGTATAGGAAAACACAGATAACTCTTACTCCAGCCTTGTGTGTATCTTTTTACAGGCAGAAGACCTTACTGTTTTAGCTGTCTATTCTATAAAGGATGTAGACAGGGTGGATGGGTTTTTTTACACTTTAGCTGAATGGGAGACATTGCATCTATCAACTTCACCAAGGTTAACCTGACTCAAAACAAATCGTCGAAATGGAAGATGTAACTGGGAATACAAGCTACAGAACAGGAACGTAGGGTACCTGCACTATAAACTTAGACAAGTCAATTACATTTCTAAACCTGGGTGGTATGAATTTAGAGGTAGGTGGCCTGAACAACGTCAGGTGCCCTTTAAAAATTAAAAAAAAAATGAAACACACAAACAAAAAACTCTAATCAATTTCCCCTGAGACGAGAAACTTAGCACTTTGTAGGGCTTTTTCACTACTTAGCTACAGCTTTGTGCTATATTTAGTAAATTGCTAAGCAATCTCTATCAAGCTCTAGACTTATTTCCACTGTTATTCCACAAGCTATTGATTGCTTGATTTTATATCCAAGTCCACAAACATTTGTGACACTGACAACAAGAGGAAAAAGTTGTTAGGGGTACAACCTAACTTGTGTTCTGGCCACTCCTCTATTCCTGCCCCTCCCTTCCAAATCTTGCTTGGTAAACATGACTATGTGGACCAAAATAATTTCTAGATTTCTAGTCACACCAGTATTTATGATCATTTCCAGGATAGTCTTGGACAATCTCCCCAAAGTGATGCTTAAGTGCTCTGCACACTTCTAACTCCTATAGAGGGATTACATTCCTTCTAAAATTGAGTTAATTTTTTTCATACAATGTATGAAAAGTTTTGGTGTCAAGACCTGCCTTTCGTGTCACAGAATCATAGAATGTTTGAGGTTGGAAGGGACCTTTGGAGGTCATCTAGGCTAATCCCTCTGCTCATGCAGGGCCACCTAGAGGCAGTTGCCCAGGACCATGTCCAGACGGCTTTTGAATATCTCCGAGGATGGAGACTCCACAACTTCTCTGGGCAACCTGTGCCACTGCTCAGTCACTCTCACAGTTAAAAAGTGTTTCCTGATGTTCAGACAGAACCTCCTGTGTTTCAGTTTGTGCCCATTGCCTCTTGTCCTGTCACTGGGCACCACTGAGAAGAGCCTGGCTCTGCCCTCTTTGCACCTTCCCTYCAGGTATTTATTTACACTGATGAGATCCCCCTGAAGTGATCCCCTTCTCTAGGCTGAACAGTCACAGGTCTCTCAGTCTTTCCTTATAGGAGAGATGTTCCAGACCATTCATCATCTTTGTGGCCCTTTCTTGGACTCTCTCCAGTAGGTCCATATCTCTCTTGTACTGGGGAGCCCAGATCTGGACACAGTAGTCCAGATGTGGCCTCACCAGTGCTAAAATATATAGTAGTTCACATCTTAAAGTTCGCAAATGGAAGGGAGCACTCTAAAATTTTCAGCCAGGTTCCTTGACATAGGATCAGGCTTTTAAAGTTAACATTAGGAATAATGTTTGAGAGCATGGATTACAGTCCAGGACTTCCCTCTCCATTTTGAGTTCCATAGCAGAAAATGGAATATGTATCTGCTAACTTCAGCTGCCATAGTTATTCCTAATCACTTTAAGCTTCTTTGTTTGTAAATTCACTGAAAGGGGCAGATTTGGCAGGAAAAGTAATTGACCTATTTTAATGCCTTTCTTCAGATGAGACGAGTTTTGTTTTGTTTTGTTTTGTTTTGTTTTGTTTTCCATTGACTGTAAGATAGGCTAAAGTGACCTGTTCAGGCTTTAACAGCTAATGTCTGTATGTCTAAATAAGGCAAAATGAATACTGCCATTATTGTCTCATATTGGAGAGCTCTCCTGAGAGATAGAAATTAGGATTCTCTGTCTTCTGTCAGATGTGGTTTGGAAGGCCACTGCTGCACGATACACTTCAGAAGCTTCCTTCCAGCTGAGTGCTTCCAGACATAGAGCAGCCTGCTTCTCCCTCCAATGAAATTCCATTTAATTCTCTTTGCAGTAGCCAAGACGTGACAAAGGAGTAATCACGCTGCCCAGATACACACCTTCTAAGAAAGATAACATGGCCAAATAAAATAAAAGACAAGCTTTACATAGTTTTCAATAAAAAGGTTCATTTTGTATTTCAGAAAGCTGTATTTTTTTAATTCACATCCGAAATGAAGTATCTTCCTAATAAAGATTTCATGGCAAAGTGTTGTACTGTACTTTTATGTTATTAACACTTCACTACTTTTTCAAAATATACTACAGAACATTTACAAGTTATTATGAATAATCATAAAGAAATAAAACAAAATTATACTTGCCAAATAAATCATAGAATCATAGAATCATAGAATCATACAATGATTTAGGTTGGAAAAGACCTTTAAGATCATCAAGTCCAACCATAAACCTAACACTGCCAAGTCCACCTCTAAACCATGTCCCTAAGCACCACGTCTACATGTCTTTTAAATACCTCCAGGGATGGTGACTCCACCACTTCCCTGGGMAGCCTCTTCCAATGTTTAACCACTCTTTCAGTAAAGAAATTTTTCCTAAKGTCCAATCTAAACCTCCCCTGGCACAACTTGAGGYCATTTCCTCTCATCCTGTGACTTGTTACTTGGGAGAAGAGACCAAAACCCAACTCGCTACAACCTCCTTTCAGGTAGTTGTATAGCGTGACAAGGTCTCCCTTCAGCCTCCTCTTCTCTCAGCTAAATAACCCCAGTTCCCTCAGCCGCTCCTCATAAGACTTGTCTCCAGACCCTTCACCAGCTTCGTTGCCCTTCTCTGGACACCCTCCAGCACCTCAATGTCCTTCTTGTAGCGAGGGGCCCAAAACTGAACACAGTATTCCAGGTGCGGCCTCACCAGTGCCGAGTACAGGGGCACGATCACTTCCCTAGTCCTGCTGGCCACACTATTTCTGATACAGGCCAGGATGCCATTGGCCTTCTTGGCCACCTGGGCACACTGCTGGCTCATATTCAGCCRGCTGTYRACCARCACCCCCAGGTCCTTTTCCGACAGGCAGCTTTCCAGCCACTCTTCCCCCAGCCTGTAGCGWTGCATGGGGTTGTTGTGGCCCAAGTGCARGACYYRGCACTKRGMCTTGTTGAAYCTCATRCAGTTGGCCTCAGCCCATCRATCCAGCCTGTCCAGGTCCCTCTGCAGAGCCTTCCTACCCTCGAGCAGATCAACACACCCGCCCAACTTGGTGTTGTCTGCAAACTTACTGAGGGTGCACTCAATCCCCTCATCCAGGTCATTGATAAAGATATTAAACAGAACTGGTCCCAATACTGAGCCCTGGGGAACACCACTTGTGACTGGACGCCAATTGGATTTAACTCCATTCACCACAACTCTTTGGGCCTAGCCATCCAGCCAGTTTTTTACCCAGAGAAGGGTACACCCATCCAAGCCATGAGCAGCCAGTTTCTCCAGGAGAATGCTGTGGGAAACAGTGTCAAAGGCTTTACTAAAGCAAATGAGCAATGTAATGCAATGAATTTTCCTTGCATGTTAATTCTCAGAATTCCATACCTCATAACAGATTAATCAGCCATTATTATTAGTAAAGCCAATATTATTAGTAAAGATCCAGTGTAACAGAGATTTTCTAAGCTTCTAACCGATGCCTCTGGGACAATGCTTTACTGGCGGTAGCCTCCTTGAATTCAGTGCAACTAAACAAATTTATGACTGGATGAGAATTTGGCCACAAATATTTGCAACAAGACATTTCAAATGCAGAGTGTAAACCATGAAAAAACTTCCCTGGGTCAAGRAAATTTGTCATATGTATCCTGAAGTGGTGCATTGTCTACGCTATTTTCTACTCAAGGCTATGACAGTTAGTTCACACTCACTGTTAATAAGATTAGGACCACACTTCCATGTTGTTACAAATGTACTTTTTTCTGTATTTAAAACAAAAATATCATGCTGAGACTAGTAGAGAAACAGAAAGAAGCTAGAAAATGAGCAGTAAGGGAGAGGGTGGAGTTTTATGTCACTATTCACGTATAATTGCACTATACATAACAATAAAAGTGTACAAGTTTGGTATTTCCTTTCCCAAATTAGCAGAAGAAAATGCTTCAGTACCTCTTGATACTGCATACTGATGCAAAAGTAACCTAAACCAAGATAATATGAAGCCAATTTTCCGTATGAAAGAGTAATTTTCAACTGATGGGCCCTAAAAACCTTGCAGTGACAATGGAGATCTCTGCATAAAGTAACTAGCCCATCACAGGCACAGACCCCCCAGATTTAGATATTTCTGATAGAGTAAAGGAAAACAGAATTGACATTTAAATAGCAAATACATTTCTGGCACATGCAGCTCCATAAACTTAACTGCAGCTGTAAATATCACATACAGAAAAAACCTCAAATATATCTGTAAAGGATCTGCAAAACACTCCCCACAAGGGAATAAAAAATTGAGCCTTTTCACCAGTTTTGAGTTCAGCATCACTGATTCTCCATGCTATCAAAACATTTCCAAATTATTGGCTGTTTTATGAAAAATAGAATCAGCATCTTTTTCTAATTTCTGTTGATGTTGGCAAAGCACTGAACACAACATGTCCTTCAAAGGTCACTACTTTTCTTTGTTTATGCTGTGAAAAATGTTAAGGGACGGCCTACATGTGCAACAGCTATGAAACATAAAAATGAGTTCCTCTGTCCCTTAATTTAACCTGTTACCAATTCAGACACAAAATTATTTTGTATTTTTGGGTTATACTTAATTCATGAAACAAATAATGACATTTGACCACTCCAAGTCAAGCATAACATCAGAGGTCACAGAGAAAAAGAAAGAAAGAAGGGAGAAAGGAAGGGAGGAAGGAAGATGGGGAGAGGAAGGAAGGAAGGAAGGCAGGCAGGCAGGCAGGCAGGCAGGCAGGCTTCTAGTATCTAAACTGTAGAACTTAGGAGCTTGGGAGCTCCAGCTCCTAAGTCAAACTTTGTCCTGTCTGCAGGTTGAGATGAGTTCTCATTCTGAATTTCACTGAGAGAATATTTCAGCAAATGGACAATGAGAAAAATCTGCACCATCCACTCTCTCAGTACATACAATCCTTGGACCAGGCCTTTGGAGCACACTACTTTCCACACAGTTTAGAAACAGCTGGAATGGATATCGTACATCTTCACTCTGTGTACTCTAAATTTTCAGATTGTTGACTTTTTTCTTTATCCGTTAGAGAAATATAATCAGAAAAGAAAAAAATTATAACATATTTTTCATAATAACATATGCCATGATGTCCTTGAACAACAGTCCTGGCAGACCAGAGCTGAAACTCCCTATTTCCACAACCACACCCATTTTTCAAATCCTGAAGACTACAAATGTTTGAGAAGATGGTGTCCTCTCCAGGTTGGTTTTGACTTTTCTTAGGTTCTTAAAGTTCTACATTTATTCAGACATTCAACAGCTGTACTGTATTTTATAACAATGCAGTGCTACATAAACACAACAGTGGAGCTGATCTGGATGAGTCAGCAATATAGCATTGTGTCCTGTAGAAGTCTTTGGAAAGTCTTAGTTAAAACAAACATATTAGTTATTGTTGATATGAAATGGACATACCAAAGGGACATTCCAAAAGGCAGGGGGTTTTGCAGGGATTCAGTCTCTTAGAAGAAGGAAGCATATAGGAATTCAGCCCATACTCTACTGGCTGAATATTGCAGATTTTGCAGCTAGAAGAACTGAAGAAAGATGTGCATGTTCTTCTGCGGTACCCAACACAGTATAGGTTTCCAAAAGGCAAGAGGAAACATGTGATTTGCTGTTAAAAACTTGATTACAATTTCTTCTTGTATGTTTTCAGCTGTACAGCTTTTTTTTTCTGTTTTTTGCAATGTGGCCTATGATAGAGATCACACTACTGCCTGGTCTGTCACAGGACTGCATAATGTATGCATAATCTTGTCAGTTAATCTTTAATTCACCTTGGATATTTGAGATCTTTTGTATTTTAAATCATAAACAAAGTATCATATAAAATAAGAAAAAAATGCAGCTGTGATAAACCCCTTATCTTTAAATTAAATTGTGTACAGTACAGAAAAATATATTTTTTGTAGCTAATTATTAATAGAAAGCAATGACTAGAAGTTGTAACTGTAAGTGGTTCTTGAATATTGGCTTTCTAAATAGTGGTTATTATAGAGATGAGTGATTACATGGGATTTCCAAACTGATCACTGTATTGATGTTGAGAATTGCCACATGAAATAGACAGCGACATTACTTCATGGTAGGAGGTTGGATAATGCTGGTGAATGTGGAAAGTTTTTCTACATTCTATCATCAGTTTCACCTGCTTTCTGTTTTTCCAAATGGAAGCTCAGATATGGACTTTAGGATAAGATTTGCAGGTGTGTTGACTGTAAGTGTACAGTCATCAGGTTTATAGCTTTGACAGATGCTGGTTCTGCCCTTGGCTCTGTTAATTGTACCATATGACTGCTGGTTACTGAGTGAAGAGCCTGTGCAACTCATCCCTTGTTGGGTTGAGAACTTTAGCTCCCTCTTTTTTTTTTTTTCTCTCCATGCTCAGACAATCATAAAAGGAAGTTAATGATATCAAAGGCAGAAAAAGGCATAAACAGCACTCAGGTTTAGAAAATGTTTTAATAAACATTTAGGGGTTTTGGGTAATAATAAGCATTTCTCAGGGAAATGGGAGAAACTTGCCTTTAGGCCTCACCGTACAAACCACCTGGCATAGCATGTCATTTTATAGTTTGATTTTTCATCAAGTCTCTCAAAATACTGAAGGTGTTACATATGTATTAAAATGCAATAGTGTGAACTGAGGAACATTCTTAATGTATTATCTCATATTTTCTACAGCAAAAATATTCAGATGTAATAACAGCAAAAAGTTGCTTTTCAGAACTGTGGACTATTAGCACAAAAGTATGTGTACGACTATTATGACATGAACTCTAGATCATAAAATAAGTATTCTAAGCTTTTTTCAGAGCCAGAGATGAAGCTGACAGATTTCTAAAGTGAAATTCTGGTACACTTGTAAGAACGTCATATCTGATATGTTTTGTTTTCTTTTTACAGTGATTTCCTAGAAATTTCACAGTCTGTTGTTTTTGTCCTCTTTCTGCTTTGGAAAATTGCCTATGAGCAGACTGTTGTGAACTAAATTCACAAGACAGAGATATAGATATGAAATCTCTGTTATAGGAAGAGTTTCCTAATTTCTGACTTTTTCTGAGGATGATATGTTCTGGAAAGAGTTTCTCCTAAAACTGCAGCAGAGAAAGAAGACGAAGTACAGACAATGATAAGAACCAGATGGTCAATGCTTGTGCTTTGAAGTGCAGCGAAAAACTTTGGGAAGTGATGCTTTGCTCTCAGTACAGATCAGGAATTTGGGGCAGATTGGAAGATGATTTCCTTTCCAGCTTCATATTCACCAGACCCATGTACCATGGGATGCAGTAGTTCGAAGCAAAAGAAATTTGTCTCTATTTTATGGTGTCTTTCTCTTTGTGTTATTGAAGTTTTTAACTTAATGTAGTGAATCAAAAAATCAAGATGATCTGTATGCAGACCAGAAAGAAAAGGACTACTTACAGAGGAGTGGTAAGGGTAACTGCAAACCAGACATGATTCACTAGGCTGAATCTGCTCAGGAGAATCAGTCATTTAGCACGCACACACACAGATAGTATTTTATTTTGATGAATTTTAAATTCTCTGTTATTTTCAGCAGTGATCAACCACATTTCTGTGTTTGGAGGAAGAGAAGCAATCTCCAAAGAAATGAGGCTATGACCCCTTCTAAGGTGCTCGGGTCATTTGCTGATTACAGCAGGGCATAGTACAGATTTGGTCTCTGCTGCTGAGGGACAGAACAATAGTGTACTGCCACTGAGGTTGCTGACTCCACAGTAGTAGTTATTCCTGCTTATTGGAATCACGCTGCTCTTCTAGATCCCCAGATAAACAACTGCCAAATTGTGCATAAACTTCCTAAGTTATTTTAAAACGCAATGTAAAAACACCTATGCAGATAACTAGTATCCACTACCGATTAGACCTTGACAGAAACACATTATAGACACAGAGTCACTGTCACAACCCCTAAAATTGCATCCTTTCCCCACCAGCCCCACCTTCCTTTTGCCCAACTCCATTTACAGCTTCATAACCATATAAAAATGCTGCCTATATTTAGAGCTAGTTTTGTATTCCTCCCTCGTGAGCTTTTAGAAATGTTTTAGCCTCCTCGTACCATGCCTGGCAGGAAAGTACTACCTAGCAGTTTCTGGGTTGGTTTGAAGCAGACGTGTCAGCCTTATATATTCACAGTATTTCAATATGTTTGTGCTGTAGGAAGTTACTTTTCTTCTACTACATTCCACAGCAAGAACTACTGGCACAGGTGCAACCAGAGGAATATCAGTTTCTGTGGCCATTTTTAAGGGCAGGAAGGAAATATGTGGTGATGCATTTCCACCCTTCCTCTGGGCCACTCTATGATCTCAGGAACTCCTGTTAGGCCTTAGCCATTGTGTAACGAGTTGGGTGGTTGAGCATCCCTTGACCGTACCAGGCACTCTTGCATGGGTAAGGTGGGGAGTGGCACTGATYGTACCAGGGACACTGGCTACCTGATCAAGGTGGGGAACGAGAGCCTGTCATCCCTGACAGCCCTGAAGCATTCCCTACCTGGATCGTAGCTCAAGTGGAACGATACCATTGTTACCGTGGAACAATACCATAATTACGATCCCAGATCACCCCGGATAGTGGCCAGGATGGAAATTTACTGATGACTAAAGCCAATCATCTTGCAAACCTATAAACAGCGGTCCCCAAGCAAGACCCTTTGAGCTCTCCTGGACCGCAGCGGGCTGCGCCCAGAATCTCCGAGTGGGACGCCTCTCAGAGTTCGCAAACTCTCGAGTTTGTGGTATTTGGGGGACCGTCGGGACCTGGGCTGAAACACTCCTTGGCTGAGACACTCCTTGAGGCTCAACCCTTCACCCGTTGAGAAATGCCAAGACATTTAGTGTGAGTATTTTCACGACATTCGAGGGGAATTTTTAACAGGTACATTTATCTAGCTTAAGGCCTTTTTAAACTTATCTAACTTTAGATAGATAGCTTTATAGATCTATTCAGCTTTGGGCCCTTATGTGTGATGTGTGCCTGTGTTTGTGTGTATTGATTTAGACAATCGTGTGTATTGATTTAGACAATCAGTAATAAGCATAATCTATAATCAAGTCGCTTTAGTAATTGTGATAAACTTGATTAACTCACTTAGTAACTGCTAAATTAGTCAATGATTAAGTGCCATTAAAATCTTGTGTTTTATCTTAAAACTGTGAATGAACTTCAGGTTGCTGCTAAACACCTGTAATCCCTTAGGCATAAACCATTGACCAGATCTGAGAGTAGGGGTAGATCCAGCCACACCTAGACTCCTCTCTGAGAAGGAGTTTGGAGAGCAAGGGGGTCTACTCTGAACCTCGTGACTCAACGGGAGGATCTCCTTATTCCTTTTTGTATTAGACACAAACCGTTGTCCAAGTCTGAGATGAAGATTGGATCCAGCTGGGTCTTCTCTGAACCTCGTGACTCAACGGGAGGGTCTCCCATACCCTTTTGTCCTCAATCTCTGTATAAATTGTTCCCACTCAATTCTACACGATCTTCCCTGTGTATGCGTAGTCCATGTAATAAGTAATAGAGTGGACCTTGCCATCAAATTCTGTTAAGTCGCGTTCTTATAAATTTCTATTAAAATCACTTTTTGCTGATACCTTTGCCGGTGATTCTTTAAGCGGCCTCAAAACCACTCAGTTGCAACAAAACATTGTAAATGATGTATATCTTGTCATAAAAACCTAAACCTGCTGCTTCAAATATAATTAAAACTATAAACAAAGTAAAAAAAAAAAAATCCTTTACAACAAAAGGATATTTCTCAAGATGAAAATAAATAATTTTTCTCCAATTTCTCTAGGTGTTAATACCTCAACATCAGCTGCTGACTTTGTAGCTGTTTGGTCACCCTCATGTCCTCCAGGAAGACAGAAGCAGTCAGAGGATTCTGTCTTCTTTTCTGTTTGTATTTAGTACTTGATTAAAAAAAAAAAGTCTGCTTCTGTAGTGTGTTTCGCATTGTACAGTACTAACATGGTAATTCTCAGTGAAATTTTCCCCTATTGGTTGTTCCAAGATATTTTGTTTGTTGCACATTAACAAGACAGAGTATCTGTTTACCCGATGATTTGATAACTAAGTTCTCAATGTACACAATTGTTTAACAAGCTTGCCTGCCCACTTATTATATAAATTAATCCCGGGTGACATAGCACAAGCACAGTGACTATGCCTAATGTCATCTTTGCTAACATTATTTTAAAAACACATTTCTGCTACTTAAAAGTCTTTGAAATTCATTGACAGTTTGTTTTGGGTTTTTGTTGGCTTTTTTAGTCTTTTTTTTCCCCTGATATTGAAGAGAAGTTAATGACAAATATATTAACTGATTATTCTACAACTTGTTGAGGAAACCATAGTAATTATTCTGCCATTCATTCTCATGACCTGCAGTACTGGAATACTGGGGCTCTGCCTCACCTTCTGTTTACTGTACTGTAATTTATTAACTGATATAGATGACTCTTAATTTAAGATTTACACTGCAGATCTTATTTTTATACTTGGAGAACCTTAGACATATTTATTCACAGATTTCTTAAACAACAAGTATAAAAATTGACTTACAATTTGTTAAACAATGAGTCAAGAAGTGGAAGATAGGACTAACATCAAAATTAAAATGGAGAACCTAGTTAAAGGTATGATGTAAAGATTTTACTATAATTAAGAGAAAGGAAACAAAACTTTTAATTGTATTTAGTGGTAATTAAACAGATTTAGGTAGCACAAAAATCGGATGTTCTTCCAGAAGTTACAGCAGAGGTGAAACTATATGGTTGTCTACCATTAATGATCTCTTTTTTATGTTTATTAGCATGCACTTACTCAATATTGTACAACCTTAAAATAAGATATTCCTTACATCAAATAATTTATTGTCTAAAGGTTATCTTGTAGTATGCAGAAGAGTCGGAGCAAAGGGACTTGCAGAGGGTGCTTTTCTGTCCAGCATTCTGTCTCCTCAAAATCAGAGAGGATGGTAGGGTCCATCTTGCTTTATATCCAAACCTAAAGTTGATCAGTTTCACAGGAGTTTTCAGAGAAAAGTGCTGCTCTACCTCATGCTCTACCTTATGAATGCTATGTAATTTTGAGGAGTCTTGAAAAAAGCAGGAGTGCAAAATTATTTGTCCAGAGTAAAAATTGGGAGATATTCAGAGACATGTATTTTAGTAAGGTTTAGCAGAAAAAAGAGAATTTTTGATTGTCAGCTGAAAGCAAAGTGTCTGAAACTGTTTATACCTATAAATGAGGAGGATTCCTAGGAATTGGCATCCACAAGGCAATGCTAGCAAAATAAAGATTAGGAATGTATGTGAGTCATGCATATGAAGTAATAAATTTTACTTTGGAGAGAGGAAAACAATGGAAGAAAGTAAAAATTCCTCATTTACCAATATAGTGTGATGATGTAACTGTATAATAGCTTGTAAATAATAAAAAAAAAAAAAAATTTGTGAGCAATTGTAAATATTGAAGGATGCAAATGAACTATAAACTTGTGGTAACAAAAATTGGCTTCATTAAGAATTTAAAGAAAGCAACAAATTAAAGCCAACTGCATTTTTTCCAACACTTCCATTTTCTACTGGAAACACTAATCCAGTACGTATTTATATAGATTGTTAGTTGAAAATATTGACGTGCTCAAGTCTGATAGGTTAAAGCATTTCTTTTCAAAAAGTTTGAGACTTATTTTAACTCAATAGTACCGTTTCAACTTTATTTCTACTTCAACTTATTTCAACTCCAAATAAAAGTCAAAACAATAGTTCTGAAAGGAAGTCGTTCTATTTAACAGAAACAAAAAATAAATTTACCTCAGCAGTATTCTATTTTGAAGTTTCCTCTCCATCAGTATAAAAAATTTTACATATAGAAGTTATAGCTTTTGACCAGTTCTATAATGCATAGCTGTAAACATACCCAGTTATCCTAAAAAAGTTATTAAAACAATCTTCTAGGGAAGGAGCTATGAGAAGAGGTGTCCAGGCTGTGTAACTTCAGAGACTAGGAACAGGAGAGCTGCAGAAACTGCACAGCTGTACGTAGAGGCAACCAAACCCCACATCTCTCAGAGGAGAGAATAGCCAGAGGCTGCCTTCAGGCAGGGGAGATCAGGGACTCCAGTCATGGCAGAGGCTGGGAGCTTTGCCGCTGGAGAAGAAAGGACTAAAGGGAGAAGGGGGTAAGGAGGAAATGTAATTGCACTCTTTTACTACCAGAAAGGAATATTGTACAGAAGATGGAGTCAGACCCTTCTCAGAGGCATAAAGCATAAAGACAAAAGGCAAAAGACTAGTTGCAACAAGGGAAATCCAAACTGCACATTAGGAAGCTGAATGCTTAGCTGCAATGACAGCTGTTAAGTAACAGAACAGAGAAGGTGTGGAATCTCCRTCCCTGGAGATCTTCAAAACTTGACTGGAGAAGTTGTGAACAGCTTTATTTAAGGTTTTATGCTATCCTTTCTTTAAGCAGGAGCTTAGTTGTAAATGATCGCCAGAATTTCCTTCCAACCCACATTTTTTGTTGATCCTGTGATTTCACTCCATCCATAATACCTAAAATTACAAACATTTAAAATGTGCGGGCTTTATCTCCAGTCTTCAATCTTTTCCTTGTCTGGAAACTTGTTGTTTCATCCTAGACTAGGTTCAAAGCTAGCAGTTATCTTCTTGCAGGAATGGGAATGAATTGGTGGCAATCTAGTCAATTGGTGAGATTAACCGAAATACTCCTTTAAGTGTCAGTGGTAGACTGCGTGTTATGGATAATCTCTCTTCTACTGCTCAGCATAATCAATCTGTAGATATGCACACACACAGTTGTCTCCTGGTAAAAGGTATGAACTAGGGGATCTTAATTCCTGTCTCTATAGTAGGCTAAACAATACTTGCATCACAAGAAATTTTCAGTTTGGATCAAACTACAGAAAAAAGGTTATCACAAATTACTTCTCAGACGTAACCTCCAAGTCCCTTCTCTTTTTCAATCCCAATAATACTGTATCCCGTAACATTTTCTCACAACATAAATGCTTGTGACCCGATATTTCTTCTATATGTACTTCATTGTCTCCAGTGCAATTATATCCTTCCTACTCTCTGCTCCAAACAACCAAGATAAGAGGCCAGGTTAATTTAAACTTGTCTTTGGTGTAATTTATGCTTTAACCTTGGTCTTGACATTTATTCTGCCTTCTCTCTCTTTTTCCCCAAACTGTATTCAAGCTGTGTCCATAAAACAAAAACTGATGAAAAGACTCTTTGGTYGTTACTTAAATCTCAGTTTTCCAGTCCTTTAATGAAGTGCTAGACAGTTGTGACTGTTATATGCACATGCTTCTTTTGAGGATTACACATTTTACTAATGACTACAAGATGACTGCTTAGCAATGTATTAATAACTAATTATGAATATAAATAATTATGTCAAATTGATTTTTAAAAATGATTTTGAATGTAGAGAAATTGACTAGATTGTCCAGAGATTAAAAGTGAATGGATAAAATCTAGGATTTTAAATAATTAAAAAAACAACAAAACAAAACACTAGGATTCTTCCATACTTAGGTCTCTTTCAATTTAATGTAAAATTTCCATAGAAGATTAAGACTGTTCTGAGTACATATGTAGTTTAAAATGCATTTAAAAATGAATGAAACAAAGATTTTCCCAGAAAAAAAAAAAAAAAAAAAAATCACTCAGTCTGTCCAAAAGCTCTTTCTGTAGTTATTAACACTTTTACTCTCATTACATATTGGCAGAACAGTTAACAAACAGGACCTCGTCTCCTGGCAATGTTATGGCAAAAAAAGTCATTTTCTCATGACAATGCTTCCATATTTAGAAAAAATAAAACAGGTGTCTCTAACAGTCTGATGACATGAGACATTTCACTAGAGAATCAGGAGTATACATCTGAGCATTATTCTTTGGTTAGGTGCAGATTATGCCGCCATGACCCAACAGAAATGCATACCTGATCATTTTAAATGGGCAGTGTACTGGGTTTGGCTGGGATGGAATTAACTTTCTTCATAGCAGCCCATACGGTGCTGTGTTTTAGGTTTGTGACCAAAACAGTGTTGATAGCAATGTTTTGACTTTTACTGAGCAGTGCTTATACAACAACAAGGCTTTCTCTGTTTCCTACACTACCCAGTCAGGAGTAGGCTAAGGGTGTACAAGAGCTGGGAAGGGACACAGCTGGGACAGCTGACCCAAAGTGACCAAAGGGATAGTCCATGCCATATAACTTCATGCTCAGCAGTAAAACTGTGGGGGAATTTTTCCAAGGTAGCTGTTGCTGAGAGGCTGGCTGGGCATCAGTCTGCTGGTGGTGAGTGATTACTTTTGTATAACTTGTTTGTTTGTTTGTTTATTTTCTTCTTTTTTTTCCCTTCAGTTGTTAAACTGTTTTTATCTTGACCCATGAGTTTTCTCACTTTTGCCATTCTGATTCTCTCCCCCATCCCGCTGGGGGGATAGTGAGTGAGTAACTGGGTAGGGGCTTGTCTGCCAAACACAGAGGGTGAAGGGTAGGTGGTAACCTAGCTATGTTATTTTTAATGTAAAATAATCTGTAGAAATGGACTTGGTTTAATTAAATTATATAGCTGAGTAACCAAGGGTGGGATAGAATAATTTATGAACAAAATAATAAGATTTGGCTATACTGAAAAGTGRATATTGCTGGCAAGCTTTGGATAAACTGCTGCTCTTCAGTGAGGGAAAGTTTTCCACAAGAAATCACTTTGTTATGTTTGGTTGTCTTTTTTAGAGGTACCGCGTGAAATCACTTTTTTTTCTAGTTGATCAGGTTTTGGTACCTCTACTGATGTTGCATAAAATAAATTTGTTTTGATTGGCACAACCATTAGGATGCTGGTAAGAAACTGATCATTGTGGTGTTTGTTAAACCTGATTGACTTCTTTTGTAAACTGTTGAAAACGATGAAGTGTTTGGAGTGTCATACTTACCAGAGCTAGCAAGAGTATAAACATAACCTCCTATTAAATATATCCATTTTCAGTTGCTGACAGGTTGTTTCTAATGACTGATCATAGTTTTAAGGTCTTTAAGCTAAACTTTAAGAGTCATAAAAAAACCACTTATATTATCTTTTCCTTGGAATTATTTAAGATTAGGGGGTTTTGTTGTTATTGGATTTTTTTCTTTTTAAGATAGAAAATGGTGTCTGATACTGCACTGAATTCCACTGAGAGATTAAAAATCACTGTTAACATCTACAGAGGTAACTAAATGTTATTGTGTGATGAAAGAATTACCACTACAATTTGTTTTTATTGTTATTGGTTGATGGACCTTGAAGCCTGACAGCATTATGCTTGTTTTATAACTTCTAACCTTTTATTAGACAGATTTTCTTCATAATGTTTGAAGATAGTCAACTTTGGATGATGCAAGGATCTCAGATGGAATTGTATTGAAATATAAGTGAATATATAATTAAATCATGCTTTCATTTGAAGAAAAGCTTGTAATGCATAAATGACCCCAAGGAGCCACATTTTTTATTCATTGGAGTGGAATATTTTCCAGAAGATGGGATTTTTTTCGTTTTTGATCTGCATATATATCCTGTGCTATATACAAAGGTGTATAGTTTGCGATGCAGTCATGTTACCGATATATTTCTAAAAACAACAGCTTTGAGGAAGGGAATATCAAACATACTTTATTGTGGGAAAACATAGATAAATTAATCAAGCTATTTATTTTACATAAAACTAAATGTCATCTATCAAGTATGTTTATATCATGCTAACCTGGCATGAACAAATCTGTTGCCTGTGATTTATAGTAGACACGTTTGTCTTAGGAAAATCTTGCCTTCCATTCCAGCTCTGCGCAGTGCTGTAGAATAGAATGAGGTAAAAGAGTAATAGGCAAAAGAGCAAGGATAGGCGAGATGGTCAGATAAATATGAGAGTAATGAAAATAAAGGCCACCCGATATCAGAGTGGAGAAAAGTTATTTTCTTTTGTTACCACAAAACACCTGGAGAATACAACTAGGTGAAAACATTTCAAATGTTTTTAGAAAAAGTGAACAATTTGGAAAAGAGAAAGAAAAAAAGAAAGAAAGGAAATCTGGAAGTCAGAAATCAGGTTTTCATCTTTATCAAATGACAGCTAAAAAAAATAATTTAAAATGAAAATATATATGAATATTTTCTTATAGGGAGCTTGGAATGATGAAAAATACTGTCTGTGTTTGTTACAGTGTGATAAAACCCTGCATAAATCTTGAAGAACAAAACATTTAAACAGACAAAATTAATTTTGGGAAATTTATTTTGTTTCTGGGACAAATGCATAATTTGTTGCTTTACAAAAGACCTAGATCAGGACTCATTCTGTGTTAGATAATGTACCCAGATTGGAGGCAGTTATTTCCCTCCCCTCCTCTTTTCTGGTCATCTATGTATATAAGATCAATGATTGGCTCTGACAAGTAAGTGCGGGGAATATGGGACTATAGTGAGACAGTTCTGATTAATGGAGTAAGCAAAATAAGAAACCAACAGAAGTAAGAGAAATAAATGTTTCTGGAATAATTCCCATGGCACTTGACAAATTCCAGGGGGAATTTTATGTAGTCAGACTCTCACATTGTGTAAATAGCTTTAACTGTTGAAAATTGACTTTGCAATTGTTGAGGAGATTATACATTTGTATGTCATCATGGGTAACTGCTAAATAATAGAAAAGCTACCTTATTATGCAAAAAGGAGAGTTTCTAACCACAGAGTAAGGCACCCTTAATTTGCATCTAACTAGAAAGAAAGACTGGAGTGAAAAATAGAAGACTGTAAGAACAGTTAGAATCATTGACCACAAGCAACTTCATTTAAGTCTAGTAAGGAATGCAAGGGTTCACTGAGTTCAGTGTTAAAACAGTTCTGGATTCTTATTTATCTGAAGATCAGTGGACAATAGTATAGAAGCTTAGAAAACCTCAGCAGGTCCATAAACTTTTAAAAATTTACTCCCATTTTAAGGCCTCTGGTAGTTTAAATGTTTGTATGAATGCTATTTAACCTCCTTGTTTTCCAGAAGGCAAATAATGGGAATTTGGAATATTTTGTTCTAATTTTCCCGAGAATCCACAACTAGATCTCAAGCAGGTACCTAAAATAACTTTAAAAAAAAAAAAAAAAACAACCAACCTTTGGAAGTTTTTCTTGAAAATAATTGAGACTTTAATATTGAAAATTGGACTTCTGGGGGCTAATAGGCAACCCTTATCTGTAGGAAGGTTTGATTTGATCACTTTCTGATATGAGAATCTCTACAGTCTCAGTTACTTTGCTTAAAGAAGCATTCCAGAATCAAGACTTTTATGAGCTGCAATAAAAAGCCATGTCAAAGGGAAAATTGGCACAGCATTATAATGCTTCTAAATCATGTAAGTATATACAAGTACATATATCTACATTTACTGTTGTTCCAAAGCAAGGAAAAAATAAAATTGTCAACTAAAGTTTAAGGGACATTTCTTTATTTTTATATTTTGTTTTTTGCATTTTTTGAAACCTGTAAATTGCTACTTTTAGATATTCTCAGGGTAACTGGTCCCACACTTTCCCCTCATATATATCTTCCACATAGTAAGAGGGAGAGAAGAAGCTTTTAAAAGTACAAATTTGTGAGTATAAAATTAAAGGAACTGTATTCTCAAAAACAGTTTCAAATTTTAAATAGGAAATTTTAAACTAGAAAAGGTCTTCAAAATCTATGATTATGAAAGGGGTTTTAGTTATCCTACTGAACACCATCACTCAGTCACCATTGCACATGATATTTCAACGATGTAATTAATTAATTGATTAATTAATTAATCCATTCTTTATTGATCCAGAAACCATTGAAAGTCTCATGAAGAATTTCCTTTGGCTTTAATCAGATTAGATCAAACTCCAAATGAAACAAGTCAAACAAAAAGATATTGAGTCATCTAATGTTTACAAAAAGAAGATAAGGACAATAAAATAGAAAAGTTTACTAAAGAGAAGAATACTCTTTCTATCAAAAGAAGGGACAGTTATTAGGAAGAGAATAAGTAAAAATTAAGTAAGAAAGTGGCAAAATTTGTGAATGATAAATGGATAAGATACTGAAATTCAAGAAACAAAACATATGAAGACTTCTACTAATCCTGCTGGTTTCAGAAGGTAAAATGTACAATCCCTCCTCCTCTTGGAGTCATTGGTAGAAGGTAAAAGATTTACTCTTTGGATAAATGTAGAGCTCCTGTTACACAGAGACTTTTATTCTTATAAGACATTTCAGAGACATGCCGGACTTAGCAAAACCTGGCCACTTTGGGATGTACCACAAGGGGTCTGAACATGTCGGATTTAGAAGCTATCCCRGTAAGTTAAAGCTCCCTATTGCAACAGAGATACAGGCAGTATGCACTGCAGTAAACAGTCCTAGCAGACATTACATTGCTGGCAGCACAGAGCAGAAGCAGCAAAGATGATGATGGGGAAATATAAAGTGTCAAGATGAATGGACTCATTATCAGAATGGGGAAATAAAAAAAAAAAAAAACAAAAAAAACCCAAAACCAACCAAACAAAAAACCTGAATGTTTTTAACCATCTTTTAATGATCAATGTGTTTGTGATGAGATCTGAGTGTGTGGCTCAGTCAGGGCTACCCCATGACTAACAGACACAAAAAGTTACAGGTATCTACCAGAATTCTCCATGTTGATTAAATATCACACCTATTTCCTATAGGAGGAAAGAAAGATAAAAGGGAAACTGGAAATTAACTGAGAAGAAATTTGCAAGAAGGAAAATTTGGAATCTGGACAAATGCATTTTATGAGTCTTCCTTGCTGCTTTCTGCTCTGAGGATGATTGATTATCCAGTGAAGAACAGAATTTTACTGGAGAGTTTGCCACTCCTGTTTTCAGGTTTTAGAATATATTTGCCTGTTTTCTTGGCACTCTTTTTATTGCTAAAAATAGCTCAATAAAGGCATTATGTTCAAGAGTCTGTCTGGCTGTCACATATCTGACCTGGTTGACTGCCAGGTATAATGCTTCCCTGCCCTCCCTCTCCGCTTTCCCCAAATGTTTAATAATTTAAACTATTGATGRTTTCATTTAGGCTGGTAATGAATGAGAAACAAGATTTTAAAGTAGCCATGAAGAAAATCCACTGACTTCAAACCAATACTCTATGTAGAAGGAATTAGTGCCATTTTTAAACAATTTCAAGAATGATTTAGCAAAGAATTTCCTTAGGCAAAATATTTTGTTTATGAGTTTTTTGTTTTCTTTTAAAATTAACTTATAYTTACATTATAAGCAGGTCATATCCATAAGGCACCCTTTCTAAAAAATAGTGGAAGACACAACACATTGTATCTCCTCAAGGGGAATAAGTTCTTGTTTGCAAATGACCCTTCTTCACCTCCTCCATGGTCTTCAAAACGTAGGGCTACAAAGACAGGGTATCTTAACTTCTTTACATGTAACTGTGTGAGAGAAATAGACAATTCAGTGTTCTAAATTTTCTACTGAATGAGTCTTACTCTGTGTCACCTATCATGGGACCAAAGCCTGTTTTAAAACCACAGTTTGTATCTGTTGCACTTGGGTTTTTTGACAATTCCACCTTAATTATGAGTATGTAAATTTTAAATTTGTAGAAATTTTCATAAGAACTCTGCATGAAATGTTTTTCTGGAAGATGATAGATATGTTACCTGTATTGTACAGATGGACTGAAATAGAAAATAAAACTTGAAATATATTTGCTCTCCCAGCTGCAAAGTTTAATGTTCTTTGTGGTGGCTGACCACTTAAGATGGTGTGCTTCAAAGAAAAAAAAAAAAATATTAAAAAAAAAAAATTTGTATCTTCAGAGCTTCTTCTACTATTTTTCCAGGTAGCTAAACATTTCAAACAAGTTGAGATATCTGCTTATTATTATTGCTTCAACTCCTTAAAAAAGGAATAGGGATTAAGCTAATTTGGAATCTGGAAGTCTGTCAAGGCCTAACCCAAAACACTTTTAAATCCATTTATACTGGTTTAGGTGTTTTTTGGGTGAGTCCTCTGGGATGATAAAGATAGTAATATTGAGATACTTGAGATGTACTACGCAACAGGTTGGAAAAGAATATACCTGAAAACTGAGAAAGCTCTGTTKTTCATATATAACCCATACGTTATTTTCTGCACTGCATAATTTCTATTGGCTTTCTGTTTAGGCAAGATTCCTGAAAATAGTATTTTGAAGGCTTTTATACTCGTCCAGGCACTGTAGGATGATCTCAGGGTGGAATCTTATTTTCAAACAGGTGGAAGAGCAGAAGTGAAGTCATTGAAAAGGAAGTAGCATAAAGGGCAAATTTTGCTTCTGTGTTTGTGCGTGCAAATTAATCCAATGAAGTCTGTATCCAAAGGGCAAACTTGGCCCCAGGCATTGTAAATTTGATTATCTCAGAGCCTATTTCTTTAGAGTAGATCTAATAATTTTTCTTTTTCCACAGACAGGAATTTGTAGGTATATGAATCTTCTTAGAAGTTTCCATATCCAAGCTGACACATCTATTTCCACAAAGTAGGTCACCATTTATGGAGAAGGTCACTAAGCAGACTTTATTCTTAGAAAAAGTT
The DNA here is from genome assembly GCA_035582835.1 of Phoebastria nigripes. Taxonomy (NCBI): domain Eukaryota; kingdom Metazoa; phylum Chordata; class Aves; order Procellariiformes; family Diomedeidae; genus Phoebastria; species Phoebastria nigripes. Next base: position 302,776 of record JAYKAV010003103.1, read on the forward strand.
TGCTATTTGAGTGCAGTAAAGTCTTTAAAAATGAATAAACCACAGAAACATATGCAGTCTTTGGCCACCAGAGCTACATTTATGTCCCCAGAAGCCCTCTACAACAATTTCTATCGAATATAGTGACACTTCAGATTAATTGCCGGATTCTCCCCTGCTGAACTCAGCCAACAAGCCACTCGTGACTCAAGCAGATGTTTCTGCACTTTAGGCAAACTGCAGCAGGTTTGTATTCCCCTTGCTCCACCTCCATCAGCTGTGACAAAGGCTTTTACCAGAGACATCACAGGAATTTTACTCAAGAGAAACAAGATGCTGGCCCACCAGCAGTGCTGCAGAGTAGCCTAAGTTTCCATCATCCAGCACATAGGGGAATCCAGGGGATGGAACACTATAAAAAATACTGGTTATCTTCATCAGTATAACTATACTGATAGTTACTGTATTTACAGGGCAAAGAGGGGATAGCATCTTCCTTGAAAAGTTCTCTAGAAAAATGTATTTGTCTGAGCTCATTTCGCTAAAGATTGTCATAAAGCTAGAGAGGGTAAAAGGTAACTATCTGAGGCAAATTGATTTTCTGTGCCCTGAATGGAGTAAGCAGAGGCAGAGTGGACAGTGTYAGGTATTAGCACAGCAGCAAGACAAAACATTATAAGGGCCAAAACAGTGCAGCAAATCTCCCCCTGGATTCTCTTGTGGCCTTCAGGTACCCTGAGGAAGCCTCCTGTTAGGGGGGAGATCAGCTTTCCTGCAGATGCTGCAGCACATAGTACCATACCCCCAGCTGGATACCCAGCATTGCTAGGAACAGCAGCCGGTGCCTGCAACTGGATGTGTATGCACAACCTCTGCTGTCCTTTTGATCTCCCCCTCTGAGCATTAGTACTCTCCTAACTCACACACACATACTTTTGTGGTGTCCTTTTATCTTTCAGTTCCTGCTTTTCTTAGAGAGACAGAGAAAATATAACTGATAGTCTGCTTTTGCTACATCTCAGTTGCTATTTCAAAATACTTAATCATCCAAATAAAATTGGATTACAAGAACTGTGGAGTTCTGTGCAGTTATGCATAGGCTGATCAGAACTGCACAGGAATGGTACATCTCTTCCTGAATGTGTCACTTGTTCAGTGACATTCCATTTCCACATAATTTTTCTTCCTCCCCCCGCAATACATCATTTTTGCAAGAAGACATGGAACAGTCTTTTATTTGGGAAATATTTTGTCCATCTGCAGGATTTGTGGAGGTTTTGTATAGTTTTAATTTATTTCCTTTTTTGTGAAATATGTGATGCTGATCCRTCCTTCTGAAAACCTTTTCACTTTTTTGCTAATAGTTGGACTATTTTTTAGTCCCACTCTGACTTTCATCTGATTTCTTCTCCACTTTCAGACTCCATTTTAGAAACCATAAAGCTTTCTAAATTCCTTGTCTTATTCCTCCCTTCTCTACAACACAAGAGTCAAGGGTCTGGCTTTTCAGCGGGTGTCTTCGACATCCATGCTGCCTATGGATCAATATCTTACGGCCATTGTGATCATTGGAGTAACACGCACTTACTTCCTGTCCATCTTGTCTGGAACAACATAGACGTGATATGAGGATGCAGAGACTGGCCCCACCTCCACTTTCCTGCCTGGAGGACAGATGACGGAGTGCTTTGGGGAAAGGCATAAATGAACTCCATCTCTGAAGCTTGCAACGTATTCAGAAGCTCTGGGAAGGGCATCTATTTATTTTTGCTATAACCACGATCAGGAAAGACTTAGGTGTCTTGAGAAATACTGGATTCTTTTGAAATGTCAACTTTCAAATTTTAACAAGTCTTTCGTTAAAAATTGTTCAAAGCTGCAGTTTAAAAAAAATTAAAAAAAAAAAAAAAAGAGGCAGAAACATTCTTTGTCAAACTATCAGTTCCAGAGTGTAGAGAAACTGATTTGTCAAAGAAACTGTCATGGTGACCTAAAATTTATTTATATTTAAACAACTTATTTAGTTGAACCTCAGAGAAAAAGCTGGGCTATTCAGGATGAAGTCTTCCCAGAAACTGAAAACAAGTATAATCAGGCTATGACAGGCATCTAACACAGACAATAACAATATGAATGTTAAACTATTTCAGTTATAACCTACTGAAAATAGGATCTTATAATGGGAGCATCATACAACTTTAATCAAAGAAAATTGAACCATTCCTTTTAAAGGAGGAGTATTCAGTTATTTCTGTAAGCATCAAAAGTAGAAGCTTTGGATACAATAAAATATTTTGGGATAAAAAATATCTACTGTTTCTTCAATACAGGTTATTCAATTAAAACATTCTTTCATACATTCTTTGAGAACTCTACTGTGGCCATTGACAATGATATGACCCTTATAATCAGGATACTCTAATTAACCTTTTCTCCTTCATACACTTTTTTCAAGTCAAACCTTTCATTTTTTCAAGATCATACGTATATTACAGAAAAAACAATATATTCATATTAGTTATTGCTCCTATACAAATATTTCTAGGTAGAACATACATTAATGAGTGTCTTCTTTTTATTGTCAGTTAAAAAAATTGAATTTGAAAACTTCATATTTCAAAGTATTTTTCTGTATCTAGGAAAAATAGCTGCTGTACATCTCTTGGGGAATGGATGTAATCTGTCTCTTATTTCACCTTTGCAACCTCTGAATATATATCTATAAGACTAAAAATATGTTATATCTCCAGATCTTTATACATAAGGATCATTGATAATGAATTCCTCAAATTTACAGGGAAAATATCACAATTACAGTGCCTTTGTAGGCATTTAAGTTTCTTTATGGAGCATTATCTAGGGATTTTAAGAAGTATCATTTTGTTCTTGTTGTTAAGGTTAAATTTTCCAACATGCTAGCAGCAGCAAGCCTGTTTACACACCATAGCTCTCACTAGGGGCTTTCAGTCACAGACTGAAAAGCCTTCTTGCTTTCTTATTACACTCCATGGTACTGCCCTGGCTGAATCACTGTCACCCACTAGATATAGCCAAAATGTCAGCAACTGTGGTGAAGAGAAGGAAAAAGAAATAACTTGCCATACAAAGTCTTATGCTGTGATGTTTTACAAAGCCAATGCTGTCAGTCAATGCCCATCAGGATTGCTAGTGCAAAGCACAGGGCTTACTATTGATTTAATTAACTGGAGTTGAGATAAAGTTCAGTTACGCAGTGCAATAATTCGCAGGATGTTCACAGGATTCTGCAGAATGTGTTGTGAGTAAGGGAAAACACAGAACTGAATGGATGGGACACATCCCTGGAATCAGTGACTGACAGACTAACAGACAAAACTGCCTATGTATAAAACATCTGTGCAAAATGTTCCATGTTACTGATATCTGAGATGCAATAGTTGTAAAACATGTACCGGGGAGTGAGTTCTACTTTCTCTTTCCATTATCAGATGCCAACACAGATCAAGAAACTAATCAGATCAGCATTTGCTGTGTGGTTCTCAGAGAAATAATATTTTTTAATATAATTTACTTTAGAAGAATATGATGCTCATTTTAAAAAGACCACAATATAATATCACCAGTGACACAAAGACCTGTCTATTAGGCTTTTTAGGTGACTTTATGAATCTGATTTTATCATTTGTTCCCTTGCAAGTTTTTATTTCCTTTGATCCACTCTAGGAAAATGGATRCCTGTTATAAGAATAAAAATAAGTTTATTTTTAACTACAAGCAATTAACAAGTTCTCTATTCCACCTTCAGCATGTACCAGGGTTTTTATTTTTATATATGTGTATCTATATATGTGGTTATGTGTCTGCACTGTACACATATTACTAAAATAGTAAAAGCGTTGCACAAAATTCACTTCTTTTAACTAATATTTTGTCTCAAAAATCTCTTCTTGGTTTGCAGATTTATTCAAATAAGTGGCTCTTAAATCTCAAAATATGTGGCTCTTGTGGACTAATATAGTAATCAGAAATATTTATGTGAGCTTAATTCTCTCATTTTATACCAGAGTTGCTTTAAAAAGTCTTGGTGAATTAGTCTTAGACATCAGTGTTTCAAAGTTCTACTTGACAGGGAAAAAGCTGCTGACTTTTCCTGCTAGGACGTTGGTTGCAGAGTATTCCTTGCTTCAGACCTTTCTTTGTCCACCTTATTGTTGGAAGCACCTCAGGTCTGCCACTGTCCAACAATAATGCCAACCTGCTCTCATCTCCATATCTGATACAACTATTTCCATCTTTAATGAAGGGCATTAGCCAGTCTTTGTTTTCCATATATAATTGCAGGGGTTCAGTGGATCATACAAAGGCCAAAAGGAAGTTTTATATAGACATAGACATGCATATAGCTATAGATAAGATGGTATACATACACACATACACATATATATATTTCTAGATGTATTTATATGTCTATATATATTCATAAGTATATTTATATGTGTATATATATAATGAAAGTCTAGATCTATTGTATAAAAACAATACAATATACTAGACAATGTAAGAATTAGTTAAGAAACTTATTTTGAAAATAGGTCAACTGGAGTAAAACATTTTGGAAGTATAAAAATATTGTTGTCTTTCAAGATTACAATATTTCTTTTTTTTCCTCAAGAATTTTAATAACCATTTGTCTTAAAGTAGTAAGCTGAAGAAACTCTTCATGTTTTATTCTGTAATCTTGAGAAAGAATGGTGCATTTTGTTTGTCAGGAGGCAGCTGAGTATGTAATTATTCAGATGCTAACAGAGTTTTATTCATGTGTAATAAAAATCATACAGCTGTTGTGCACAGTTTTATCCTGCATTGACTCAGTGTGTTTCTACAAAGCACAAATGACATGATGGACTCTCTATAAAGTGTGTTTAAGTGTCACTTAACTAAAATGTAAATTTTAGTAACTTCACTAAAATGTCCCGATTTCAGATGGCTCTGGTATCTGGAAAACATAATGGAACAACATGGGAAACAGACTATTCTGGTAGGGACAAGAGCAAGATACTATGATGAAAAAGAATAAAAAGATGGGGACAGGTAGTTTGTTTGTGGGGGATGTAACAGAGAATCCCCTTCTGATGGTAAAAGACAGTTTGTACAGAAATATAGTTTATTTCCTATGCAGTTTGCCAATTTCTTTTGCATTCCTTGCAGTGAAAAGCTCTTAAATGTTACAAAAGGATGAAAACAAGAAAATTTCCTAGATAAAGCAATCAAGTAAAACTCCTTAGCATAGAGTGAAGGCTGAACGTAGGTAACAACTTTCAGAAGAATGTCTTAAAAAGTCAACGGAGGAGGAAATGAGATCTTTGTACATGAGTGAAGTAACAAAATTAAGATGACCTTTAAAAACAATAAGAGTTAAACATTGCATGGCTTAACAATGATCATCCAAATGACCTTGATTATGACTCTGGGCCATACAGAGGTGGTTCAGATGCACCATTTAGCTCAGGATGCCCCTAAGCTGATGGTTACTGAAAGCTGTAAGAGTAAAAGGAACACAGCCTCTTTTTCTCACATTCTTTTCTCAAGCATCTGCAACTGGTCACTGCTGGAGACAGGATACTGCATTAAAAAAACGTTTATTCTTCCCCATAAGGATATTCTTATCTTGTGACACAACCCATCCTTCCTTTTTTTCAGACCTACATTTTAAAGTACAATCTCTTTGAATGAAAGAATTTTCCTGAATAAATATGGACTAGAAAAAGACTGTTCCCTGGTACTGTTTGGGAAGCCTTGCTAATTAACATAAATATTTCAGAAAACAATGCTAAGCAAGATTTTACTTTCATCATTTGCCTGTGGAGTATAGCAACAGCAGTCTAAAAACTTTCTCTTTCATGCATATCTAGTAATTTTGTCAGTACTTAATTTTATACTTTACCTCTAAACTACTCTGTGCTCTTACCTTCTGTAGCTCATAGTTAAGGATATGTTTGGCTTCACAACAAAATAGCTGTATAAATTTTTCATGATTCACTGTGTGTTTGAGACCACTTATGCAGAGTGACCAGTGTAAAAGCAGTTTGAATTGCTTTAGCTAGCAATATTCCTTAGCTTTTTACAGGCACTGGCTCTACTGCTTGTTGCTGTTATTTTCAGTAGCAGCAAAGAGATATTAGTAAATGTCCAATTTATTGGTCTAGCTTGCATTCATTATAAACTTTCTGCACTTTTAGCTGAGCAATACTTAGAGCATAATAGATGCTTATAATTTATTTATTTTAAATTGCTTACCAAATTTATTTTTCTTTTTGGTCAGGTTTTCATCTTCTTTGTTCTACATCCGTTATCAAATAAGACCTGTCACATGAACCACTCATCTTTGTAGAAAGTCAGGATTCTTCACATATTCAGTAAAAACACAGTAAAATAAAATAAAAAAGAAAACAAACCTCCCCCTTCTTTAATTTTTACAGATTTCTAACAATTCTTATTTCTGATAATGCTTTTTATAGCACGTTTTGATCTGACGCTGACACATAACTTTTTTCCATTCTTCTGTTTTTTCTTTGCTTCCCCTTGTCACACATTTATGAATAAAAGAATCTTGTGCTTTATCAGTATATCTTGAAAACAGAAGATAAAGAAAAATTAGTAAAACAAGTATTGAAGAAACAGAAGAGAATCAAATAGAAAACATCCAGTTGCAAATAGAAAAAAAAAAAAAAAAAAAAAAAAAAAAAAAAAAAAAAAAAAAAAAAAAAAAAAAAAAAAAAAAAAAAAAAAA
>JAYKAV010003103.1:309566-364476 GCA_035582835.1 Phoebastria nigripes
AAAAAAAAAAAAAAAAAAGAGAAATTATAATATAATCATAAATAAAAGCATAAAAACATAAACAAAAGAAAAAAGACAGCATCATATGAATAGTATGGAAAACATCGAGATTACAAAGAATAGAGTAGCAATAGTGTATTTTACTCTGACTTCTATTTAAATAAGATGCTTGTTACACTCTTATTAGGTTGTGTGAACTTTTTCTGTTACTTCACTGTCTTCTATTAATTTTTGTTGTCCTGTTTGCTCTTTTAACATCTTCTTAAGATACAGTACTGTATGATTGCATTCCTTATTACTCATTGTAAGTCAAATTTCATCTTACATTATTTCTATATTAATCCCAAGTAAGAACAATCACATTATAGAAAGATTTTACATATTCTTGGTATCTGGCTTTTCCATTCAAGTAAAATGTACACTCCTAGAAAAAACGTTTGCTGCATATATCCGTGACACTTCTACCAATATTCATCAAATAATACAGTCTATGATAAAATAGTCTCTGATCTGCTATTTAGCCATTTCTAAGCTGTAGTACATTAATCAAATTATATTTCCAGTGGACTAAGAGTTATTCTATAAGCAGTGTAGATATTACAGTTTAATGTCTCTTTAATAACACACATTATATAATAGTATGTATTACACAGTAATATATTACCTCCAAATATTATGCAACTACACAGTATAATAATACCTTTTATACTCTGTGCAGTTCTGATTCCTCCTTCTCAACAAGAATGTAGTAGAATGGGAAAAAATTCAGAGAAGGGTGTGAAGGATGACCAGATGTATGGAATGGCTTCCTTAAACTGAACTTCAAAGTTACGTCTCTTCATTCTGGAAAATGGGCAACTGGAGAGACTATGATGTACATCGACAAAGTCATTAGTGGCATGGAAAGGTGGAGAGGAACCAGCTGTCTACTGTTTATTTCTGCAGCAGAACCAGGGACTATCAGTTGAAATCAGCATTTGACAGCTACAAGTTTTTATTTTTTTAAAGAAGACATGTTTCTTTTAAAAGTGTTAGGTTAAGCAGGAGAGGCTAGGGAAAGTTGTGGACGTTAAAGCTGAAATGGATACAAGTACAGACTGGACAAGTTCATAAAAGAGAAATCATCTGAAGGTTACTGATTGCACATAAGCCACCTCTTTCTCATGCAATCTGTCAATATAAATTGTTGAAAATTAAGGGAATATTCAATGGAACTATCATATATTTGACTTATTCTTCTCATTTTCAATAGTCATCTACTTTGGGCTGGTTCTGGGGAAAAAAAAAAAGATACTGGTTTGGCTGAACTTTTTAAAATTCTCAGTGTAATGACTTTTATGTTCTTGTCATTGCTGGACTTTGCATAGATTGGCGATTTGTATCCACTAAATCCTACTCCCAGATTTATCACTCCAGCAATAACTCAGTGTTCCCTCATCCCTATACAGTTTGCCAYACAATCAGATCACTCCAACTTCCCCAGGCTAATCTCTACTGCATCCCATATTTTCTTTCCCTCTGCCATTGTTTTGACTCCTAGCAGTATGTGCTGTAGCAGCATCAGTGTTATATATGTTATATATGCCTCTGTAGTACAACATCTCGGCTTGCCAAGGGACCTATTTTTGTCATAGAAAGCCTTCAAATGCCTGTCACTAAACAAATAAATGAATAATATCTGTTTTAATTGTTAGACAAATATTTTGCCCTTTGAATCAGGCTATTAAAGGACCAACTCTCTAATACATCTTAAGAATTTTTATTTTGATCTTTTAACTGAAACTTATGTCTTTCGATTTAAGAGCTCAGTGTGGACAAAAAACATTTTCTGAAGGAAAAAGCCTTTTTGAAAATACATCAATATCTGCTCAGCTCTTAAGGTAGAGTCAGATGTGGTGTAGTGTTGTTGGCTGCACTCTGGCAACAGAGGATCTGTACGTAGTACAAGACAGGATGCAAGCCCCTCAGACTGACAGCCTATGCTTCAGCTCATGGTAAACCGTGCTTCAAAACAGGAGCAGGAGAAAACTAAACATCACTTTTAAAAATTCCAGCATACTTGGCTTAGTGTTATTGACTGGATGTTTCACAAGACAAAAAAATATACATATCTATATGCTCATCTCATGTACGCTTAGGGCATTCTTGGTTGTTTAGTCACACTCCGCAGGACTAGTTTTATTTTAAGGTGTTTGTATCTTCTATACTGTGTATCCAGTTTTATTAGTAAAAGTCTAAAGCATACACTTATGTAGGCATAACTTTTCAAATTTCTGACTTCAGTCATTTGTGTACTGTTAAGAAACACACTGCATACACACATGTCTATACACAAGTGTAGAATGCATTTTACAATGAGATCACATTAATTTTCCTACTGCCACGACTCTGAAAAGATTATTTTGCTCAAATTTTAAATCAGAAAAATTCAACCTTATTTTGGAAAGGAACCAGACTAGAAAAAAGTATAAAAATGTATTTAGGAAGCTGTGACTGCGTATGGATTGGAAAGCTGATACAAAATATTAATTCAATTTTAAATGTAGTCATCGCTGCTGGCAGGTGAACATTCTATGAATGTGTGTGTACATTATGCACATACTACAGTTCTTCCCAGAACTCCTCCTGAAGTCCACAAAGTCTTTCTGCTTATTTTGCTAGAAGATACATCAAACTAAATATAAATATTTTCTGAGAAAAAGATTAAATAAGGGACACACCGATGATGTTTTTTAGAGCAGTTTGAAAATACGTATTCAAGATATAGATTACTAAAAGAAAAAGAAAGCCCAATTTTCAGACATTCTGACAACTTCCACATAGCCATATAGAGTGGGATTCTTTTCACCTAACTTTGCTTGTCTGCAGTGTAAACATTTACATCTGAGCTAGTCATACTAGACACCCTGTTCAACATAGAGAAATACACATTTCTGGGGTAAAATTCTTAGCATCCTGAAGTAGTCTAAAACAATCCAGCTGAACTGTGCACTTAGAGGTGTCCTTCTGTCTCCACTGTGCATGGAAGGAATCTGTTTCAATCAGCTTAGATGTAGGTATCTGTGCTACGGATATTTAAGTTAGGTGATACTAATCTAACTCCTATGAAATGGGACCGGACATACAAGATCGCTGTGTGCTCATTAGCTCAAAATGAGAATAAGAGGGATTGGTCAATTCTGACTTCTTTTGGACACCTGACCCTCACTTAGATGCTGGAAGAGAAGTTGTAGGATTCTGAGCAGTTTTGGAAATTCAATCTTTCCAGCAAATAAATGGGATTTTTCAGCAGTCCTGTTTTCATGATTTATCTTATCTGATGTAAATAATTTACATTAATATATGTGAGAACAGCAGGTCTGAGTGGGTTGGTGTGAGATTTGGGTCTAAAATGAGGGCTGTCTTTTCTAATGAGGGGCAGTTGAGAGCTACCGTATGTTCCTAACTTTTAAATTAGTAGAGCCATCTGTTAAACAAGTTGTTATTTTCATATCTTTTTCATTTTACTTCTTTTCTTTTATAATTAAATTCAATTGTTAAGCAATGATCCTACTTCTAAGTTCTTTACCTGGAGTTTTCAAAGCTTTTAAAATGAGATTCATCAGGTTTTGACAAAGATATAGATCTCCTTGAAAAATGTAAAGATCATAAACTGCTGTCCCTAAGAATTTGGTTCATTAGCTGTTATCTATGGTCTTTCACATCACAGAAACTGTGAAAACCTGCAGATCCCAGCTTAGCTAGAAGCCATGCTATTCATATATTTATGTTTGAAGCCTATTAAAAGCCCCAAACACATTTGTTTTCATGGCAAAAAGTGGCAGGTCTCAGAGAAATATAAAGAGCATACACAGAGGAAATCTGTACTTCCAAAACTCACATCTCTATCCATCTTGAAATTCTTTCTACAAAAAAATAAGTCTGTGTTAATATTTTTACAAAAACAAAAAAGCAAAAAAACACAACCAATACCAACACACTTACAGTAAATAACATTCATTTTATAAATTTAATTAAGTCTTTCCAGAATTTGATGTATTTTACTTTTGGTAAAAATGTAGTGTTTGGGGTTATTTTAGGAGTGTGTAACTGTTTAGAAACTTTAACTTTTGTCCATCAGTGGAGTTATAGTTTGCCTTGGACATATTAACAACTTAATCTTTTCCATATGTGCACATATTTGTTACATGCAAGTTGGTCATAAAAAACTTGGTTATAACTATTTCATGCAGCTTTGTTTATGCTCCTTTCTTCATTTATCTTTTTCTAGTGCAAAAGACCTATAAAGCTTTTTTTTTTTYTTTTGAATCTTTCTCCACTCATTCAATGGATCTTAGACTACTTGGCTATTTCATTTTATGCCTGAACTGTTACAATTCTCCTCCTCACCTTGCTCATCCTCTGCCGTTCTCTTTACCTGGTTCTGCCCCAGCTGGGCTATCTTTCTGTCAAATAAGCTAGAGTTCCTCACATCCTCTGCTGAATGTATTCAGCTCAGTAATGTAGCAGAAAAATATTTCCTTTTTCCTTCCCCCCGCCATTGGCTGGATAGTTCTTCCAGTGTTTTATGAGTTGACTCAGTTCAGTAAGACTACAAAAGAAAATCAGAGCCAGCTTGAGGGAGATATTGAGAGTGTACAGCCAGACACAGGAGAAGGAAAGAGAAAGTGGAGAAGAATCTCTACCTTTCAGAGGTAGGCTCAAAAGGCAGCTTACTGTTTCATCCTTCAGCTGTCCCCAGCACAGCAACTTTTCTCCTCCTCGTATTCAGTTTAAATGGAAAGTCTTCAGCTGTATTTGCTTAAGAGAAATCAATAAACAATTAGTAGCACTTATAGGCTAAGAGTGTAAAAGGTTGTCTATACATCACTTACTGCTAATTGTGAGGTAAACGTGGTGAGCTGCAGATTTACAGATCCTATACAAATTTTCAGTTGCTGAAGTTTTCTCTGCCATTGCTAGTTGTTGTATGTGGCTGCAGTAAACTAGATTCCTCGTTCAGCCTCACCTTTGTGCCAGGCCAGCAGGTCAAGGGAAGTGATTCTCCCTCTCTGGTCTGCTCTGGTGAGACCCCACCTGGGGTTCTACATCCAGGTCTGTGGTCCCCAGCATAAGACATGGACCTGTTGGAGCGGGTACAGAGGAGCACCACGAAAATTACCAGAGAAGTGGAACATCTCTCCAATGAAGCAAGGTTGAGAGAGTTGGGGTTGTTCAGCCTGAAAAAGAGAAGGCTCCAGGGACACCTTATCATGGCCTTTCAATACTTAAAGGGGGCTTATAAGAAAGATAGAGAGAGAGTGTTTACCAGGGCCTGTAGTGATAGGAGAAGGGGTAACAGCTTTAAACTGTTAAAAGTTTAACAGTTTAAAAGTTACCCTGAAAAAGGGTAAATTCAGATTGGACATAAGGAAGAAATTCTTTACTATGAAGGTGGAGAGACACTGGACCAAGTTGCCCAGAGAAGTTGTGAATGCCCCATCATTAGAAGTGTCCAAGGTCAGGTTGGATAGGGCCTTGAAAAACCTTATCTAATGAAAGATGTCCCTGCCCATGGTAGGGGGATTGGAATTAGATGATCTTTAAAGGTTCCTTCCAACCCAAACCATTCTATGATTCTATCATTCTATGATTTTGCGAGTAAGGAATCTTTGGATGGCAACTCACACTAATACTTAGATAAGTGGTTTGGGACATGGATGACTTTAGACACATCCTTTACTCTGCCGATATTAAGTCTATAAAAATTCGTATTTGGCTATGAATCCATTTTGCTCTCCATCTGGATATCAGTAATTTTTCTTTCAGTTTCCTTCTTTATAATATTCAGAGAAAGAAAAAGGCTTTTTTTTTTCCCCCCTTGCCATAACGGAAATGTTGCTTTTACATTTTAAGAAATTTCTCAAAAGTTTTCAGCCTATGTTCTTTAATATTGCAATTAAGGGTTCAAGAATATTTACTTGAAAAGTAATAAATATGGTGAAAGACTAGGAATTTTCCTGTACTCTGCTAAATTCAAGGTTATGATTGTTTTTTAATTTCCTCAAATGAAGAACAAAAAAGTAAGTTAGTTTCTAGGTTGAAGATTCCAGGATATTTATGGTGTTTTATCTAGCTAGTTACCATGGAGGTTAATTATTGTTGAGATAAGCCCTAAGGATTATGAAATTTCAAAGCACAGAAAAAGTGCCATTCTGTGTTATATAAGGAATAAGTTCCCAAACCACTTGGATATCCTTATTAGGAACAGCAATAAGCTGGGACAGCTGCGGTCTTTTTTTTTTTTTCTTTCCTATTGATGTTTCAGGTGAAATGCCCCTATTACATTTGTAATCTCTATCCCTTTCCCTTGGGGAACAGGAGGAGTTAATGTGGTGCCTCCTCTCTTGGGTATGAAGCCTTCCTTTTGTTGCTTTAACTAAATTCTCTCTTTGATTTGTAGCTATATTTAATTTCAGCATTTTCTGAGCCATCAGCAAAAATATTCAAAATATCAACAAGAAGAAATGGTAATATGAACAGTGAAGACACTTTGATTGTTTTCTGCACTAGGTCACATAATTTAAAAAGAGGTGTTAAAAATGAGGTTATCATTCTTGTTAAAATACAAGCATTGGAAACATAAAAAGGTATCCTTCTCTTTGATCTGTATTAGGAAAAAGGGGGTAAAGGTTTATCAGCTTCAGTGGATTTTATTTTCACTGTGGAGAATTTAACATAGCTGTAGATCTGGTTCAGTTAAATACCATGTCTTCAAATGCCCAGAATCAACCATGGAGGATGTTATGCACTTAAATTTAATAAGCAAAAACGCAGAAAACATTTAAGGTTCCTCAGTCTCTCCCTAAGGAAGATGTTGTGTTATCTTTCTAATCCCTGTGGAAGAAACTCTTTTTTAGATACATCTTTCAGACCTGAATGGTATCCTTAAGCTCTGGGGTTTTTTTAGTTACTATAAAACTGGAATAAAGTAATACAAAACCAAATGCATTGGAAACTTGATTAAAATAAAGCACACACTGAAGAAATATTATGAACCATATTCAGCTGACAGATCTGAAAGAAATCTGGTACTATATTTGCAGCAATTAATTGCCTTATTGTCAAAAAAAAAATTGAAATTGGTTCATTTATTCTCTAAAGAAAACAAGGATTAGGAAAACCTTTGCCTCTTCTGGTGCTTTTTAAACAATTTATATGAAAAGCACCTTTTTATAAAATTTAATTAAAAAAAAAACACCACCCAACTTTAACTCACTCTTTTGCTTTCTTGAGATCATTGCCTATTCTGTAGAACAGCTAATAACTACACGAACCATATTCCTTTGATTTTTCAATCATTTTACCAGCCAGCCACTTAAACACTCAGGTAATTACTTTTAAGACTAATATATCTAATTTAGGAATGAGATTCAGTTTGTCTCTTCAGGTTTTTAGACTGACATTTAGACTCTGTGATGGTATTGACAGAGGAGTTGATAAGGTTTGGCTACTCACACAGCAGTTTAGTGCTATTTGAAATATGGCATATTGCCTAACCTCCAGCTTCCACTGCAAAACTGCATGGGTAGTCCAAAAGTCTTGTGTAAGATCAACCTATCCCATGAGTATTTCTTTGATTGCCTAAGGCCTCTCAAATGGCAGTAGGTACCATGTGGACAAATGAATTAAGTTCAAGATCTCTGTGGAGAGTAATGGAAAGTTAGACATCTACCTCATTGCAGACACCTGCATTTAGACACCTAATGTAAGTGGTTTGCCTCACTCATAAATTTGGATACCTTAATTTCACACTGAATCACACTCAGGTCTTGATTCAGTTGCTGAAACATGGGCATCTGGTACTGTCTGAGGAACTCAAGGATATCTGAGGCACCCCATAAGGCTGGTAGAAATGACACAGAGGACTTAGAGGAGACTTTTTTAATCAGGAGCTTTGGCCAGAAGAGATACACTGAAGCAGTTTAAATATCATTAATAGTAGATTCTTTTCTGGCATAAACAGAAATGTTTAGTTTGGTTTGTGTAATGAAGCCAGCAACTTAGACTGGCAGATAGGGCACATTTCATTGTAGAAGACTTGCACCGTCCAGAAGCAGCAGCTAGAAACTTTGGATCCCAGGCAGAAGAGGGAGGGCCATATGTAGGCAATTGGATTGAGCCCAGGGTGTTCACAATGGTTATGTTTAACTCTAAGCTTGTCATTTTAAATTCCATTTATAGCTAATGGAAAAAGAGTGGCACTCTTAGGGCATAACTGATCTGACCCAATTTAGATGTGCTCATTAAAGGTCATACTCAAGGGACCTCTTTGAGTCAATGAGGGGCTGAAAATTGCATTAGAATAACTGTGAAAGCATTTTAAAGGAATTTTTGCAACTGCCTGTGCACTGACTCCTCACACTGAAAATGATGAGAGTATTAGTTAGCTTATGTTGGGTAAAGTTAATAGACAGACATGAGTTATGATTGGCTCTAGAAGAAGCAGCTGCTGAGTTTRTGTGCACAGTGAGGGCTGACTGCTACTGTTTAAGAAAAAAAATTGAATAGGTGGCTCTGTAGGACTCTGTTGTCTGAGGTTAGGTGGAGTAGACTCACTAAAAAGAGAGCTGGCAGAGATCCCTTTTTTTCTGTCTGTGACATGAAGTCTTTGCCACAAACAGTGCGACAGAAAGAATATTGAAGTTGAAAGATTCAGGGCAGCAGAGATTAAAGTAAGAAAGATTTCCATTAAGAAGGAAGTAGCTACAACTGTGAGGTTAAATATGACTGATGTAACAGAAGCTAGACACTTGGGAAAAGAATAACAGTTGGAAGAGGTGAGGATTAGAGACCAAGAAAGCCAGATATGTTTGGCAACTGATATTGAAAATCTATGCAAGCAACACCTCATTTGGTAGATTTGAATATGCATCATGTCTAACTCTTCTGATTGTCCACACTGGCTATTTGTTAATCTGAACTAGAAAAAGCTAACAGCTAGGTATGGTAAAGGAAGTCAGGCACAGCTTGTAAACCAACTCGGGATCAAGCTCTGAATCTGCAGGCAGAAAGGACACAGTAAGTGCCACTAGTTTTCAAGAACTCATACCTAACCTTTGCACAACTGCTGAAGGCAAAGCAGATGTGTCTTGGTAGAAGACTTTTAAACCACTGCTTCCCTGTAGTTAAAGAGCTTTTGAGAAAACCAGTGAATTAAACCAATTGGCTTGTGGGGACTTGAGTTTAGCTGTTGTTACAGGGCTAAAGCTCTAGAAATGTTTATATATATATATATACACACATATAAGACAGCTATGAATAATGAAAACAAACTCTGTTGAAATAGAGCTTGAGGCATACAAAAAGAAACTTTTTAAGGTTCAAAGAAGAGGGTGTATGAATTATGCTGCAGTTGAAATCTGAATAGAACATTACATTAGAAAACTATCTGGTTGGATATTTAATACATTTTGCAAAGTTTCTGAGTTACTTAGTCCTGAGAAACTTTATAAACTCTGTGACTATAACCTAAATTCTTAATTTCAGAATGAGAACAAGCGATACAAAATTAGCTGCTGCTTTTTAAAGAGCTGGTCCAGGGGCAAAACAAAGATGAAAGCAGAGTGATCTTCCATGAGACCTAGCTAGGGAGACCTTGTGATGTTTGCCATAGAGACAGTGCAGGTAAACTATTGAAACAGTAGCTTCCAGTTAACTCCTAGTTAAATTTGGAAGAAGTGGTAGATCTATCAGGTTGCTCTAGGGTGGCATATATAGATTACAGCCCAAAGGTAGCAAACTAAAAAAGCAGGTCAAATCTATAAGTATGGAAAGCAGAATATAAATGCTGTCTCCTACAAAACTCCATGGTCATACCTCGTTGAACTGTAAAAACGTATTAATGGGAAGAAAGATAATAGACTCTTATGCATCCTTTACCTATCTTGTATGATGCACCTCTAGAGACCCTTACCAGCACCTAGAAGCAGCAGACTTTATTAGATTAGGTGCTACAAACAAACTAAAAAAAAATAATTAAACAAAAAATTAAAAAGTAAAAAAACCCTCCTGACTTTATGAACAAACAGAAAACATGCAGAAACAGCTGCAGAAAGGCTGTAATACTGCTAATAGATTTTGGCAGACCTCTTGTGCAATGCTTTGGAAGTTAAGCCTTTTAACTAAGTTAAGCCAAAAATAAGTGTCAAGGGAAGAAAAATTTAAGGAAATGGGCGAGAGATGGTAAAGGAACAAACTTTTCACTTTGCACAGATGTAACTGGCCACTGAACAGGACCAAACTGGTTTAATTAACTTTGGACTACAAATTAGACAAAAAGTTACATCAAATCTGCTGAAAAACAGGGATTTGCATCTATTTATCATGGGKTTTTTTTGTTTGTTTTGTATGTTTGGTTTTTTAAAAATAATAAAAGCTGGACTTTGATGACGAGCAGTATTTCTCCGTCAGGTGCAACAAGACAGAGCTTCACTTTCTTGCAGTTTACTCTCTGAAATCAGCAAAATTTAACCCTAAAAGGTTGCTACATACTAGTATATCTGATTATCTTAAAATTTATAGTAATTTTGTTATCAAGACTTGTTTATTTTATAAAATATATTTATAGCAATTTTAATAGTGTTGCCTGCAGGTCAAGAGAGGTGATTCCTCTCTACTCAGCACTGGTGAGACACATCTAGAGTGCTGGGTTCCCCCGTATAAGAGAGCAGATACTGGAACAAGTTCAGTGAAGGGTCACAAAGATGGTTAAGAGAAGCTGAGAGAGTTGGAACTGTTCAGCCTGGAGAAGAGAAGGCTCAAGGGGATCTTATCAATATGTATAAAAACCTAGTGGTGGAATGAAGGCAAGGGAGTCAGACTTTCCTCAGTGGTAGCCAGTGACAGGAAAGAGGACATGGACACAAATTAAAAAACATGGAATTCCACCTGAACAGAAGAAAACACATTTTTACTGTGAGGGTGGTCCACCCTGGAGCAGGTTGCCCAGAGAGGTTGTGGAGTCTCCATCCTTGGAGATACTGAAAACCCAATTGGACACAGTCCTGAACAATCTGACCCTGTTTGAGCAAGTAGGTTGGACTAGATGATTCCTTCCAACCTTAACCATTCTGTGATTCTGTGATTTCTGTCAAGTTTTAAAAATTATACCACTAATGAATTTTTATTTCAATATTTCAATAACTGATTTTGAATCTTTTAGTAAAATCTTTAAACAACATTTGCATCAACAGTCTTTGAGAAGCAGCTATTTGGAATAAAGCCAGCCAGCCAGCTAGCTTGCCTGCCTGCCTTCCTCCCATGCTTTGAAGGGGAGAGAGGAGACATATCATGATGTGGAAAATCTCTCCCTAAATAAATGCTTAAATTTCAGATGTTATCACAAAATTGTTATGTTGCAATTTACCATATTACTTGCCTTCATCCATATTCACTGTAGATTAACTGACTGGATCACATCCTTAGCATGCCGAAGACAATGGGAATTCATTAAAACTTAATGAATAGCTGTGAAAGTGAAAGAAGTGGGGACCAGAGATTAGATGAGTCATCAACCTACCAATTCTATCAGTATCTTTTGTAGTGGAAATACACATTAATGAACAAAATTACAGAAAATGGGACAGTCTTTGCAGAATTTATTCAGATAGCCAATATATGTAACACAGAGAGAAGAAATTACTCAAATAGTAGGTTATTCAGTATCTCTATAGCAGACTAGAAAACTATGACCATGGCATGTGATTAATATATTACAATATTGAACATTTATAAACATGTTTTTGTTAAGGCACTTTTTTTTTTTTTTTTTTTGACTGGGGAGGAGATTAGGGTGGAGAAAGGAAGGTACAGGCTCCTGAAAAAAAAATGGCACAAAAGATTATAAAATATGCAAATCATGTAATCAGTGCTATTTGAGGATACCTACCAGGCAGTTTTGTGCTTGATCACTGCAGACTTAATCCAGGACTGTAAAACAAACCTGTTGTGCTGAACATACCACAGAAGTCAAACATGTTTCCACAATCAGGAAAAGGGAATGCTTTCCCTGGCTAACAGGAGAACACCCAGACAAACAAAATGAGCATCCTGATATCACTGTGTCAGTGTCTGCTCTAAGCCTGAAAGCATCAGAATCTATCCACTACTCCCTATGTGGGTTTAGTGCTTTATTAAAATGTTATATTAGTTGTAAGGACTCAGAATTAGCAAATGTCAGAGTTAATGGAATTATTCTTTGTGCTTTTTGTAGCAGGGAGTGTTTGGATTTGCAGTTACCAGGAGCAGGTGATCCATGATCAGTCACTGCAGAAATATGGAATGATTGCTCTTGTATCCTTTTAAAAATTTCCCTGGAAAATGTAGATTCTTTAAGAGTTTAGGGGACAGAATACAACCTTTTCTTGCAGATCTTTTGAACAATTAGGTACTATTGCATACTGAAAAACATATAAGTTAGAAAACTTCTCCCATAAGCCCTCTCAGGACACATTATCTCTGGTCAGTCCTGGTGAACGAAGAGGAGAAATAATACTGATGGCTGTAACACTATTCATTTCTGAGGGAACTGAATTATCTTTCTGCTAAAATGAGACAGACCATGTCAGCCAGTTCTACGCACTTCCAAGTTTTAAGCAGTCCACTTTCAAGTTTTCAGCATTCAGATAAAAAGAAGCATGGCACCTCGTCTCCCCTCCTCTTCCCTCCCCGCCCACTTTGATGAGCAGTGGAAGTAGAACATCCTCAGCATCATCAGGATGTATAAAAAGGTCTCTGAGCAGAGCTCTGCATGATTCAAAATTCTAGTTTTAGTCAATATTGAATAAGAAAATTATCCAAACCTCCTTCTATGTGAATGACTCCACTTCTCCTCAAAATGTTCCTGAGATGGCTAGTTCAGTGAACAAAACCACTTTATTAGTGTTAATGGGCCCAGCTCTATCATAGAGTAATTCCTTATTCTGTAGGTATTTTTTCAGTAAGCTGCTGTTCATTATGTTAATAAACAAAGGAAAATAAAAATAAAACCAAAATCCTAGAACTAATGACATATAATTAATATACAAAGAAGTAAAGGTAGTAAGTTGTCACTTCTTTCTTTTGCTCTCAATATATACCAAAGATTTGGGATTCCACAATGGTAACAGGCAGGTTGAGTCAGAGGACCCAGAGCCATTTGTTTTTAAAACAGTGTTACGAAAATATTGTATCTTCAAATGGAGATAACTATGAAAAACATAAAGAAGTTATGAGTAAGGACCTCTTAACTACCCTTACTCTTACAGTGCAGATAGAGTTCATTTCACCTATAAAATAGGTTACTGTAGCTGAGTCAATCACCCCAACCTCCTCTCACAGGCAAGCGAAAAAATTAGTTACTTATAGGGAAGGATAACCATGATATATTTTAGAGGTCTTCTTTAGAATGAATCACATCTTAGAAGTGCTTATTTCTTTGCACTAGCTATGAAGAAAGACTGACTGACAGATCTGATAGAGACTTTTACATTTAGATAGATAGAGAAATCTTACTCTACATGACTTCTGCTGATGCTTGTCCAAACAAAGCATTCCTTCATTCCCCGTTGCTCCTACAGTAGCCTGGAGTCTTGAACAGTTGCAGTTTTGATCAGCAATTGAAAGTCTACATTTTCCTGTACATACTTTCACATATGTGGCATGTGTGTGTGCATATGTGGGCATGTATGTGTATAAGATTGATTGTCAATAATAATATATCTTTACCTCATTCTATAGAAAAAAGGAAGAAGAAATTACGATTAGTCATTCCAGCTAGTCCAAATTTGTCCAAGAGCTAGACAAAGGTTAGGGTTGTCATTTGAGGCTTAAATCCCTGTTCTTCATGATTCAGGGAACTTCCTATCCCAGAAACATGTAATATGAATGTTTCCATCCTGCTAAGTGAAAGAGGGCCAAGAGCAAGCACACTGTTGAACTGATAGCTCACTATCTGCCTCCTTTTGCAATTACTCCAGCCAGTTCACTCTGAGACAAGTCTACTATAGAGAAAGTTAATCATCAACTAATCACAGCTTCATCAGTGCCATTTCACCTTGGGGCCAGCAATCAGTCCCTGGTCCCTTGTTATTATTAAAGTAACCATAGACAAGGGTACTAATGCATGCTTTTTGTGTTTGTGTGTGTTTGGTTTTGGTTTTGGTTTTTTTTTGTTGTTGTTGGTTTTTTCTTGGTAAATTAATATGTCTTCAGAAAAAAACAAGTTTTGGTCACAGAATATCAATCTGTTATAGTCAGGAATCCCAAGTTAGCAGTGGTCCTGTGCAGTACAGAATTTAAGCCACTCTGGATGCAGATATCACATTTGAGGAGATAAATAAGCAATGCCCAAGGAGGTAAGCCTTTCCCCTCGATTATTTTTAGAATTCATACTTGCTTCTTCAAGCTAGTGCTATTAGGGAAAACAGACTTCTTACTGGAAGCAGTAAAAGTCCAGAGAGCTGCAGAAGAGACTGAATGATAGACAGAGATGATAAACTACTAGAAAAATGGAGGGGAAAAAGCTTTACAAGTCATAAATATAAAGAACACTTCAAAAATAAATGAGCAGAACAAAGAAGAAGTAAATAAAATAAAAAGCTCGGTTCTGAGTAAGTTCAAAGAAAATGAACACACTTAATCCAGAAAGTTTACAAACAAGACTCATGTGAATGCAGCAGCTCCTCTGATGTTTTAATGGAACTGTGTCCTCTTTACTTACTTGAGAAAATTAATGACTAGCAAGTYTGAGAATGTGTACAAACTGGATTACCATAAACACAGTATAGGATCATAAGACCTTTGCCACACAAAAGGTGAAGAAATTAGTAAAACTGGAATATCAACTATCAAATTGTTACAATAACTACATGTATTTTGTTGGGTGATTTTTTCAGCGTGTTTGGTACTTATAACCCCGTAGCTTTCGTTGTGTGCTTTTTTTAAGATGGACCAACAGTAATGCATAAACAAAAGTATAATTCAGGAGTCAGGTATATTATCTCATATAACTGCATTGTCAGTTCTCTTCTATATTGTATTAACATGATTATATTAGTGTTAAGCATTTGATTTCTGAGGTAATTAAGAAAACTTTTAAAACATTTTCTACTCTCAGCCATTTCAGAAGAGCAATAAAACTATCCCATCAATTCAGTCTTCAGGAAAAATTAGTCCTCTGTGGGAGAACATCTCTCATGACRGCAATCACAGCATCTACTATAGCAAGACGTATTTGCTTACTTATGCTTCACAGTGCAACTTTGTGTTTGAGATTTATGGGAAGAATAAAAATGAAATACAGCATGATTGTGGGCAGTATGCAGATCTGCACGCATTATCTAAATTAGTAGATCTAAAATATTCCTGTTCATTTTGTATGCCCTTCCTGTTATTTACAGGATCTAGCTTGGGAAGATAAGCTAGTCTAGCAACTTCATCTTAGAGAACTTTAAAGTATTTCAAGAACTTTAAGAAATTGTATGCATTCAGTGCCTGAGAATTTGTTTCCTCATTCTCAGAATTTCCGAAAGAGTGAAAATAAGTGAAGCATATATGGCATAAAATAGAAGTAAATTAAGACAGAATGTGTCTCTCGCTACAGAAAAAAMCTGTAGCTCACCAAAATACTAGGCTGCAAGCAAGAAGTTTATTCTAGAATTCATTTCAGGCACATTTTGTACTTTCCAGCTTAGAGGTTCAACACTGTGAACAAAAGATAGAGAGGCTTTTGAAGTCAATTAGGCTTTCAGCTTTCCTGATACACTGTCTCAATGCTAGTCCAAAACAGCATGTTTATGTTCTTTGCATAACTGAAGAACTGGGGAGCAAAGTGACCCTATTCACCAACCCATTTTCCTGAGTGACTTTTGTTTGAAGGGGCTGTACGTGATAAAGTCTGCACTCAGTCATTTTGACACCATCAATCTAACAACATCATAGCATTCAGCATACTGTAGCACATTTAAAATGTGTTACACTAAAAAAGGATATCATCAGCTTCTGAGGTGTTTTCAGAAAACATTACTTTGTAAAAATGGTACTGGGTTACTGCTCATATCCTACTCATTTGTATTCAGGAATATTAATCGTTTCTAATAACAAACAAATAAGAGATTACACAGCTAGTGACTTGTTAAACTTTGGCTTCCCTTGATCACTCGTTTTCATGCACCACCAAAAGAACTTTTTAGTATGCTAAAATCTCTTATACAAGTAATTCAGAAATTACAGAAAACTATAAATTTCATGTTAATATAATTTACTGAATATACAACCTGAAGGAAAACAAAGGGCTTTCAGGTATAATTTTGTCTCTTTTAATCTCTCTGATATGTACTTGGGTATTTTCCATCTCAGATGTTCTCAGTTTGGATTGAGTTTTTTTGTGGTTAGAAAAAAAATTGCCTTACCAGCATAACACAAATATTCTTTAAAAAGGTTACATGATACAGAAATCATTAAATGATGATAAAATTTGAGCTTCATGAATGTTGTGCAGTTTCAGTAATTTTGGTAGCTATTTTGGTGGTAGTAAGTCATATTTTTACACACTAAAATAAATGAATGCTTTCCTAAACATCTGAAAAATGTCAAAACCATTTGTGTTTTCTATGACTCCATTCAGTGGTAAAGGCTTTCTTCAGTTTCTTTCATTCTTAAACTTGCAAATGGTAAAAAAAAGAGATTTTTTGCAGCTTAATAAACAAGCAATTATTTAAAATAATTGTCTTTCACACATGTAAAGGGTGTGTGTGCCCAGGTATTGTAAGTGTTTTGTGAATCAAACTTGAACTTAAAAAGTGCTATTAGCTGATGGACAAAATTTGACAGCTCAAAGCTGCCACTGAAATTGTTCAGAAATTCCAGCCCTAATTCATATCATGAAGAAAAAATAAAAATAGGTGTTATGATGTTATGGTTATCTTTATTTTTTATATGGCAAGGTATTCTGTGATATACATTGAACCAGAAGCATGATAAAAGGTTTTAGTAAAGAAATAATTTTTCTAAGCAATATATTTTCAGAATTTTTTTTCTTTTTTCTTCTAGTACATATTTAAAAAAAATAAAAAAACAACAAAGAAGAAATTATTATTGTTTCTACAAATGATTTGCTAAAAGTGATTTTATGAAGAGTAGGCTATTTGACTCCAGAAAACTATAAAAGCTCTAAATAATGTGGTCAATTGTTACCTGAAGGGAAAATAGAAAAGAGGTTTTGGAGATAATTTAAGATTTTAAAGCAGCAAAGAGGCCTGGATGAGTCAGATAGATAGTAAAGTATAGGCAATTTAGAATCATAGAATCATAGAATAGTTTGGGTTGGAAGGGACCTTTAAAGGTCATCTAGTCAAACTCCCCTGCCATGGGCAGGGACATCTTCAACTAGATCAGGTTGCTCAGAGCCTTGTCCAACCTGACCTTGAATGTTGCCAGGGATGGGGCATCTACCACCTCCCTGGGAAACCTGTTCCAGGGTTTCACCACCCTCAGCATCAAAAATTTCTTCCTTAAAGCTAGTCGAAATCTACCCTCTCTTAGTTTCAAGCCATTCCCCCTTGTACTGTTGCAACAGGCCCTGCTCAAATGTTTGTCCCCATCTTTTTTATAAGCCCCCTTKAAGTACTGATAGGCTGCAGTAAGGTCTCCCCAAAGCCTTCTCTTCTCTAGGCTGAACAATCCCATCTCTCTCAGCCTTGCTTCATAGGAGAGGCGTTCCATCGCCCTGATCATTTTTGTGGCCCTCCTCTGGACCTGCTCCAACACGTCCATGTCTTTCTTGTGCTGAGGGTTCCAGAGCTGGATGCAGTAGTCCAGGTGGGGTCTCACCAGAGCAGAGCAGAGGGGCAGAATCACCTCCCTTGACCTGCTGGCCATGCTTCTTTGGATGCAGCCCAGGAGACGGTTGGCCTTCTGGGCTGCGAGCGCACATTGCTGGCTCATGTCCAGCTTTCCATCCACCAGTACCCCCAAGGCCTTCTCCAAAGGGCTGCTCTCAATCCCTTCATCCCCCAGCCTGTATTGATCCCGGGGGTTGCCCCGACCCAGGTGCAGGACCTTGCACTTGGCCTTGTTGAACCTCATGAGGTTCACACAGGCCCACTTCTTGAGCTTGTCCAGGTCCCTCTGGATGGCATCCCCTCCCTCAGGCGTGTCAACCGCACYACTCAGCTTGGTGTCATCTGCAAACTTGCTGAGGGTGCACTTGATCCCACYGTCTATGTCATTGATGAAGATAGTAGACAGTACTGGTCCCAGTACGGACCCCTGAGGGACACCACTCGTCACCGACCTCCATCTGGACATTGAACCCTTGACCACTACCCTCTGGATGCGACCATCCAACCAATTCCTCACCCACCGGACAGTCCACCTGTCAAATCCCTCTCTCTCCAGTTTAGAGGGAAGGATGTTGGTGGGGGACCGTGTCAAAGGCCTTACAGAGGTCCAGATAGACGACATCTGTAGCTCTTCCCATGTCCACTGATGTAGTCACTCCATCCTAGAAGGCCACTAGGTTAGTCAGGCAGGACTTGCCCTTGGTGAAGCCATGCTGGCTGTCTCGAATCACCTCCCTGTCCTCCATGTGCCTTAGCATAGCTTCCAGGAGGATCTGTTCCATGATCTTCCCRGGCACAGAGGTGAGACTGACTGGCCTGYAGTTCCCCAGGTCTTCCTTTTTCCCCTTTTTAAAAATGGGGGTTATGTTTCCCCTTTTCCAGTCAGTGGGAACTTCACCCAACTGCCACCACTTCTCAAATACGACGGATAGTGGCTTAGCAACTTCATCCATCAGTTCCCTCAGGACCCACAGATGGATCTTATTGGTTCCCATGTACTTGTGCACCTTCAGGCTCCTTAGATGGTCTCGAACCTGATCTTCTCCTACAGTGGGCAGCTTTTCATTCTCCCAGTCCCTGCCTTTGCCTTCTGCGACTTGGGCGGTGAGGCTCGAGCACTTGCTGGTGAAGACTGAGCCAAAAAAGTCATTGAGTACCTCCGCCTCCTCCGTATCCTGGGTAACCCGGTCTCCCGTTTCATTCCGGAGAGGGCCTACATTTTCCCTCGTCTTCCTTTTTTCCCCGACGTGCCTGTAGAAGCTTTTTTTGTTGTCCCTGGCCAGTTTTAATTCTATCAGGGCTTTAGCTTTCCTAACCTGATCCCTGGCTGCTCGGACAATTTCTCTGTATTCCTCCCAGGCTACTTGTCCTTGCTTCCACCCTCTGTAGGCTTCCTTCTTGTGTTTGAGTGTGTCCAGGAGCTCCTTGTTCATCCAYRCAGGCCTCCTGGCGTTTTTGCCYRAYTTCCTCTTTGTTGGGATGCATTACTCCTGAGCTTGGAGGAGGTGATCCTTGAATATTACCCAGCTTTCTTGGGCCCCTCTTCCCTCCAGGGCTTTGTCCCATGGCACTCTACCAAGCAGATCCCTGAGGAGGCCAAAGTCTGCTCTCCTGAAGTCCAGGGTAGTGAGCTTGCTGTGCGCCCTCCTCGGTGCCCTAAGGATCTTGAACTCCGCCATTTCATGGTCACTGCAGCCCAGGCTGCCCTTGAGCTTCACATTCCCCACCAGCCCCTCCTTGTTGGTGAGAACAAGGTCCAGCATAGCACCTCTCCTTGTTGGCTGCTCTACCACTTGGAGAAGGAAGTTATCCTTGACGCATTCCAGGAACCTCCTGGATTGCTCATGCCCTGCTGTGTTGTCCCTCCAACAGATATAGGGAAGGTTGAAGTCCCCCATGAGGACCAGGGCTGGTGACCGTGAGGCTGCTCCTATCTGTCTATAGAGGGCCTCATCCGCTCGGTCTTCCTGGTCGGATGGCCTGTAGCAGACCCCCACCGTAATGTCACCTGTCCCTGCCTTCCCTTTAATCCTGACCCATAAGCTCTCGGTCATCTCCTCATCCGTCCCCAGGAGGAGCTCCATGCACTCCATCTGGTCATTGACATAGAGGGCGACACCCCCTCCTCGTCTCCCCTGCCTGTCCTTCCTAAAGAGCCTGTACCCCTCCATCCCAACACTCCAATCATAGGAGCCCTCCCACCACGTCTCCGTGATACCAATAAGCAACCAATAATTTAGAGGAATGATAAAGGAGCTTTACCTAAAAAAAAAAAAAGAGCTGACACTTGTCATGGTCTTGGTACAGGACAGCCATTTTCTATGACTATGGAACTTACTGATGGTGGAAGTGTAACATTTTTGACAGAACTTTCAGTCAGAAAGGTTTCTCAGTTAGACTATGGAATTTCTGGTCAAACGGAGAGCAGGTACAGGATCCCAGCTCTACAAATAACTTTGTGTTCAATAGTGTTAGTTAAGGAGAGAATACCACGCCTGATTCATCTCCTTGGGCTGTCTGAGACAGATGAGAGATTTCAGTCTCAGTCTCTTATATTCCAGATGAATAACCTCATCAAAGGCTGTTTAATGAGCCCCTAGCATGTCGTTCTAAATTTACCATGTGGTAAAGTATGATACAGCAGGAATATTGACCCTGGGTTTTCCAGATTCCAGCATTTTATGTTTTTTTTCTGAGGTACACCTGCATTTCTGATTCTGGAAGTTTTATGTGTTTTGTTTTGTTTGGTTGGGTTTTTTTTCGTTGGTTGGTTGGTTGTTTTTCCCTTTCCTATGATGCTTTTTCAAATACATTTTTTCTGTATTCTTTCAGCAGGGAAGGGGAGGAAGTATGGGAGTTTTGGAGATGGACTTTATTTTCAAGTTCCTTGTCTTCTTTCTCATAAGAAATTGTTGCATCCCATGATCTGTACTTTAGCTAATTTAAGTCCAAAACAACAATGCAGTTAGATCTCTAGCTATACGGGGGTCCAAATTCTATTGGTATCACTCCCATCTTTCTTTCAAAAGACCARTTCATGAACTTAAGGGACAATGTCTACAGAAAAGGAAAATGCTTCAAGCCTGAGTGACAAAATTAACATTTTTGAATCTGTTGTTAGGCATTTCATTAAAGTAGAAGCAGTCTGATTTTGCAAAAATTAGATCGCATTAAACTCTGGGTAAAAGTGCTCAACAATTGTGGAAATCACCTAAATTTGGGTTTGAAAATTTAATCAGAAACAGTCACATTTGA
Organism: Phoebastria nigripes; assembly: GCA_035582835.1. Lineage (NCBI taxonomy): Eukaryota > Metazoa > Chordata > Aves > Procellariiformes > Diomedeidae > Phoebastria > Phoebastria nigripes. Next base: position 330,683 of record JAYKAV010003103.1, read on the forward strand.
ATTATAGCAGTGAAGGGACTGACTGGGAATCATTTGAAACTGACTTCTCCATTTTCCCTCGAGAAAGATCTGACCTTTGCAGGAAAAAATACGCAGTCAGCATAATCTCTTTGTGTTTTCTATTAAATTTCTAATGTTATTATTCAAAGTTTATCTAGAAGCAGGCCAATTCCACATAACTGACCTTATCACTCTTCTCATTCTCTTTCTCTTCCCCCATTTTTAGTACCCTTTCTGCCCTACTAGGTTTTGCTATGTTTCTCCTTCTTCAAGTGTCCCTAGTGCACTACATTTTTCCTTCACATGGTGTGTTCTAATCTTCTTTCTTATCTTTACTATTTCTTTCTCCATTCATGTGACTGACATGGCTCTCTGTCCTCTCTTCCATTCCCTGGTGTCCTATCAGCTTTTCTTCTGTACCAGCCTTTCCAATTTAGTTTTCATTTCCTCCTTGAGATAAATCCAGTAGTACTGAAGATTTCTCCTCTAACACCATGTAAGTACTGCATTAAAACTCTATTACTGGTAATTGAGCTAATGTAAAAGTGCAGATTACTTATAATTTATGACAAAGTAACTCTGTGTCTTAGGCATTGTAATGAATCACCATTTTAATTTAAATGTATTGGACACTTACCAAACCTCCCAAAGTGATGTTGGGAATGCTTGAAAGAATATCCTAAAACCTCTGACAACTGAAATCTAAACAGTCCAAATCCAGACTCTTTCAGGATAGTGGAGTTTTCCTGGGACCTGATATTCAAGCTGTCTTCTTGACCATGAGGAGGGTCAGCCTGTCATCTGTATGTTATATTTGTTTCACCTCTTGAATTAGCTTCCATATCTTCTGGTTTTGCAGCAGCCAAATGAAATTTCAGTGCAGAATCATGTATTTTGAGTGGGATCAGACAGTAGTTATTTCACATATACATTGATATTTAGTTATTGCATTCACTCTTGCACAATTTAATCATCGGTGTGGGTCTGATTGTTTCCGTTAGATATATCAGAAGTAGATTTGGCCCAATATTTTAAATGTAAGACATTGTCACACTTTAATCATGTCAATTATGCTGTGCAATCCTGAGTGTCTAAATTCTGCTGAGTTTAGCAGGTTCATGAAACTGACAAAAACCAGACACTTAACCGTCTGAAATTGGAAGAAGGGGAAATTTGGAACTGATCAGCAAAAGAACCTTCGTGCCTTTCCATTGTGAGTGTTTTGTTTGCAGGAAGTGCACTGCTGGAGTGGTCAGCCACAAATCAGTATTTAACTGCACTGATCATTGTGCTGAGGCTAGCTTGCTGCTTTTTATCCCAAGCAAGACAGTGGATATTTTATGTCAGTGCTGGCTCAGTAATTCTGCTCATCTACATTTGAAAATACTCAGATGTGTTCTAAGATGTGCAGCTAATAAATCTAAGCATATGGACTGTGTAACCACATGGAAGTAAAATCAGTCCACCAATGTAGTTCTCCCCTTTCATGCCCTTTCTCTTCTGGATACAATTCTAAGACCTTGTTAAATGAAGCCAGGCTATAAATTATTAATACTAGAATTAATAGAGATCTGTTGCTAAGGGAATAAAAGAATATATAGATATATTTATTGTGTTGATCTGCACTTAGAAGTTTCTCCCCCTCCTCTACCTATTTTTAGTGTTTCTCTTTATCTTCGTACATGTCACCCACTCAGGGTTTTTGGGAGCGGGATGATGGGAGAGGTGTCTGAAGAAATTTTTTTCTGAAGGAGATGGGAACTTGAAAATGTATTTTTCTAAAAGTTTTATGTTTTCATAACTATTACACTCAATAAGTATGCATTACATGCTATTAGCTTTAGCAAGGTATTTTAATCTAACAGTTCTGCACCATGTTCACATTAATATGCAAATAGAACGAGAATACAAAATTAAATGGAAATGAAAGTTGGAAGTTAATTGACATTTTTGTCACAAAAGCTCAGAGAAACAGTACTTATGGTTTAATGGCAAAAAGCTAATGTGTCATCCTAGGGAGGGCTACATCAATCTAGAACTAAGATGATTTTACTGAGGAAAAGTGCAAAGTGCTGTTTGTGTATGCACGTTGCCAGCTCCCCCTATGCAGGTGGTCCCACCACCGTAAACCTGGACTAAATTGCTGCCATCCATTAAACACAGTGGCTGCCTGGATAGCTGCCTAGCACAGTCTTACACAGGCCATCTATTCCTGTCAGAAATATGATATGTCACTGACAAAAGCTTAATTACTCCATTAATTAATAGGACAATTTTCAAAATGCCTTGCAATGCAGCTTGACACTCATTAGTGCCATTTATGAATAATTTCTCCCAGGGTATAATACTCTATAAAGTGTAATTTGAAAGGGAATACATGTTTAAAGCCTACGTATCTGTGAAACCAAAATACATTCTTTGCTGAATTAGTCAGCTTTATGAAAAAGCACAGACTGCTGGATGCTTGGAAAGATATTTCTCTATATCAAAACACTTCTGTCACAGAACAGCAAGCTTATTCTGGATTAGACTCATTTGGAAGTCCAGGCAGCCCTTCTTTCCCTATAAGAAATCTTGATCCCCCTCTAGTTTGACTCTTACTACCCTTGGTTCTGCATGAAGGCCAGGGGCACTGAAATGCTTGGACTACCATTGTACCAGTACATCCATTTGTCTCTGGGTATCTATATCCCTTTATATGACAGAATAAAGTTGACGACAAAAGAGCTGGCACAGATTATTCCATCACATACCTTCTACAATACAGGACCAGAACTGAATTTGCAGGGGAGTAAAAGTACAAGAGAAAAATGAGCCAAAATATGAKAAATATGTGGAGAAAGCATGGACACAGCTCCATTGTTTTATATGCTAGTTAGTCATGTTGGAAGAGGAGAAAAACTCTTTAAGAGAGTTGCCTTTCTGTTTTCACAACCAGGAGGCTTTGACACTTTGTTTTGATGAGGTAGAGTGTCTTCTAGTGCCTGCTCTGGGACAGTGCACCTCTTTCTTATTGAGCTTACAGTTTTTTTAAAACTTATTTTTTTACGTTCTTAGAGTTTATTCAACAGACAGAGAGGATCATAAACATAGTCACTGGACATATGGCCCTGCATGTGAAAATCTACCGGTCTAAAGTTTGAACAATATGGGCTACTGAGAAGCAGGCACTTTAGTTCTCTGCACTTTTTGCACAGACTCAAGAAATGAAAAGTTTCACTTCATTCTGCCTATACTGCTCACTAAACAACTTTTTCTGACAGAAAAGTTTATATCACTTTAAAAGTCAGACTGAAGAAAAAATAGAAATAATAGTACAAAACAACATGATGAAGGTTGCCACAAAAATGCATGCAATATATTAACAAAGACCTACTTTCAAAGCTCAACAGCACTTAAGAAAAGTAAGCTACTAAGGAAGGTCTTGAAAAACACTTCCTTTGTGAAGATGGTGGTACAGTAAGGTAAACTGCCTTACACAGGTGTTAGTGCAAACTCTACAGTCTAAAATAAGGATTTCAGGAAGGGATCTTTTAGGTTCCTAATCTGGGATTGTGTGACCTATGATTTTTATTTAGCATCCACAGATTTCACTGTCCAAATAGGATTCCCTAAAGGAGCTCAGAATTTGCTGAGTGTTCACCCTCAGAAAATGCATCTCCTTAGGGCATTCTTCAATGTATGGGGGGAGGTGGTGTAGACTGGGAAGGTGAAAAATGTTACCACTCCCTCTGCCTGCCCTGTTCCCCTGCACAAGTTGCTTGTTAGTCAACTGAAGAGGCTGAGCTGACAGTATGCTGCTGCCACGGTTCAGGATCTGATTCTGGAACAGCAGGGATGGGGGACACAGTAACCTTTTCAGCCATCCCAGTCTTAGCCTTCTTGTCAATCAAAGCCCTAAGAATACACTGAAAAAACAGATTTTCTGAGGGTGGGCACTCAGCAGTTTCTAAAAATCCAACTCTTTGAAAAAGTCTCATTTAGACACTCATCAGTTAGAGCCCTTAAATTTGGTGCACAGCCCTTAATCGGCAAAATCTTTATACGGTTCTACAGCTTGGGCAGCTAAAGCTGTTTGACATTTAAAAGTGCTGATTATCCAGCAAGTCCCATTAATCTTAGTGGGAACACGCTTAGGGTCTGTGGCTCAAACTTAGGAATGTATGCTCAGCCATAAGTATGTGAATAGTCAATTGATGACAGCATTAGCAACACCTGCCCCCCCMAAAAAAAAAAAAARAACAAAGAAACCAAACCAACACTTTGATTTTTCTTTGCCTTTCCAGGAAGAATTCCATGCTATCATTTGCTCTGGAATTGATTTAGGCAAGACTGTGTTGACCATTCCTCAGTGATTCAGTATAGCCAGGTATGTTTTGTGTGAAAGATACAGAAGAGAGGTATGTTAAATGGTGCTCTGATGTGTCTTCTGCACACTTCGATTCAAAGCATATAGCGTATTAATGCACTCTCTTAAAAAAAAAAAAAAAAGAAAAAAAGAATGTTGCTGAGTGGATCACTGATGTTAATGAGTGACTTCTGTATTCCTTCTCTCACCATTCAGCTCTCTTTCTTTCTTACAGTTTCCCTTCAACACCAAATAACTACAGAAAGAGTGGGAGTTACAGTTCTGTTTGTCCTTAGCTATTGCAGGTGATAGGAAGATGATACAAAGGTAGTGCCTCAGGCATTCTGTTTTTTTTTCTGCACTGAACCTAGTCATACTCTTACAAGATTTTTCACAACAATTAAGTTGGTTTTCCTCCTTAGTGCCGATAAGCACTACTACTCTGAAATATTATAGAAGTAGTCGGCTAGCCTTTCCCCTCTGCAGTACAAATACTGTCTCCCCTCCCTATAATCAGTGACCAGTGGACCATTTTTATTTAAAATGTCCTCATGTTTGATTTTGGAGATATAATCCTCCCAACATACACACCTCAGCACATGGTGCATACTTCAGAAAAGTATAAGCACCTCTGAAGGTCTCCCACCCGCCTAAGAGCCAGTATAAACTAGGTGGCTATCTCTCTGCAGTGGTGTTATGCTCTTCCCTGCATTGGAAGAAATAAGAAATCCTCAGTGGACTCAGTATCTGGTATGGCTGTCCAGCTCCAACAAACACCTGTCTAATGGAGAAAACTGAGCTTCCTTTCCAGAAGGAAAACAATGCCTCTTAGCTTAGCGATCAGAACAATCAGTCATGATAATAAGATATATATGGTCTTATCTTGACTCAGTCTGAGCTGCCCTCAGCCTTMGTGTCTCACATTGCAGGAGAGTTTCATAACACTAGGTTATAATAACAATAAGAAAGAAGGGGAGAAACAACTTTAGAGATGAGCTGCTACATCACCAAAACCACAAGACTCCTGGGGATGGAAGGAGAGACGGTAAGAGGAAATTTGAATCTAACCTAGGAGAATGCAGACCATTGGTCATTGGAATAGGAATGCAAATAATGTACAACCAAAATAGGCTACAAAAAATTAAAAGAGCCTGAGGGAAAAAAAAAACCCCAACTAAAACCCAAAAATGATAGGTGTCTACCTTTCCTTCCTACCGTCATAAACCCACACAATGTAGTACTCTCTTAATGGTCTGATGATTCATGCATTCCTGGGCTGCATGATGACCCAGCTGCATTAGAAAGAGCGAAGAGGGGTCTCAGCCAGAATATGCCATAATAAGGTGTCATAATTGAGAGTACCTGTAGCTAGAGTTTACCTTCTATTAATTTGTGTTACAAGAAATTAACTCATCTCTTACTGTTCAGATCATTTTTGCCTCCTTTTATTCTTATTGCTGCTTTTACCACTGTTTCAGGGTTCTCTCTGCAAATAAGAAATCTGTGGGTGTTAACTGTCATCTGGGAAGGACTTAAATCCTGATCTGCTTTCCTGTGCTTAGGGTTTCTGTCATCATCTCCTCCTGACAGTCATGGGAGATTAACTGGCTGCCTGTGTTAACCTGAATTGCCATCATATTTCCCAGAACATATGTCTGCAGGTATGGGTAAATAACTGTAGACACTCAAAGACACCTGTGTGCCTATGGAGTTAAGGTGATTCCAAAAAGCAAGATCACCATTTGGGAGTTAGGATTTATTTAGTTTCTTAAATCTCTATTCTGTTAAGGTTTAGGTGAACTTTATCCGTGAAGATGTTTTCTTCCTTAAAACTTGGACAAAAACACTATCACTTCCATGATGATACTAAGAGGGCAAAGCAGAGCCTGCAGATGAACTGTCCCCTTAATAAAACAGAATCTCTTTCTTAAATGCTTTATTCACAAGTAAAATGCTTGAAATAAACTTTTCTGGATCTTTTGTATGTAAGACTACTTGTTCTCTGGAATAAAGTAACGATTTCTGGGAGTGAGTTAGAAGAAGTGGGTGTTTTCTAAATAGAAAGGTGGAATGATTTTTTTTTCTGAAGCTTTTTAAATTCAGCCTTGCTGCTGCTTTCCTCACATTCAGTATCATTATTGTTACTCACATACTTACTATTCATAAGTCTAAAATATTTTATTATTTGATTTGTTTTGTTGGATTCTGTTTGGTTATGGCCTGCTGTTCTAAGCCAACTTTGCAATAGTTTACATTTGTTGTCATAGCAATCATTCAGGTTTTGCTTCCATATTTGCCAGTGCAGACTGCATAACATTTGACTTCATATTCATCAATTGCTGCTGTTTTATAAACATTAAGCCGTTGATACCTTACTAAGTGAAAATTGTAAATGTCTGTCCTTCCCATTCATACAGTGCTAAATCATGTTCAGGTATCAAAATATAAGTTCAGCAAAGATGTAGTTGCATTTATTTCATTCTGATAGTTAATTCCATTAACATGGAAGGCTTAAAAGACTTTCATCTTTTGAAATCTTCTGCAAAATTGTTCTAAAGCGGCTCTTCAATCCTGCATATATTAGACATCCCCAGCCTTTTGGCTAACAGCTCTAGTGCATGTTTTCTTTTTAAGATAGGCTGCAAGAATTTTCAAAAGATGTTAATAAGATTCTGGTAATACTTTTTGAGGAATGTGTTTTTCTGTATACCCTGTTTACTGAACTGGTATTCAATATGGCTTTACAATATTCTGAAAGTATCTTTAGCGCTCATAAGCTGATGTCCAATGGCAGATGCCCGTGCCACTGAAATCCTTACCAAGACTCTGGAAATGTGCCTGTGTAGACCTATCCACCCACACACACTTCATTTCACATTTATTTCTCACAGAATAACAAAATCTTATTTTGTTTGTATGTCTTGAGCTAGGTTTGATCTGTTGTCAAACTGAGCTGATGCTAGCACCTCACAAAACAGGTTGTGAAATAACAGCTTCTCATTATAGGCATATTGATTCTCATTTTCTTATTTGTGTTATCACTTTCTACAATAAGTATTTTTAAATGACTGTATTATTACAATTTTCCAGGGTAGTTCTGACAACAAATATTATTTTTCCGAGATACACCATTCTTTTCATGCCATCCTTTTTATACGCTTCACATTTTGTAATATAACCACTTAACAGGTTCATTTTTCACAGTTTAAGGTTATTCTATATGTAGAACACGCTTTTAAAACCTTACTAATTGTTGCTTAAAGAGTTGCTGTTTTGCATTTCCCATGTTCATGTCACTAGCCATGTCAATCTTATTCATCATAAGTGTCATTCATTATGAGTAAAAATCTTTCAGGCCTCATGGTCTGGCTGAGTCCAAACAGTTAAATAGCTGTTAAATAGTTACAACATGAAGAAAGAAAGAAAAAAAAAATCTGCTAAACTACTACTGGAACATAAGCTGTTATCTCACTAGAGCTAGTTCAGGGGTTTCTAACCCACTCCTGCACTAGATTACATGGATATGCTCTGTCTCTCTAGGGTTTTTAGTGTTTCAGTTGTTACCGCTGAGGAAGTAGGGAAAAGCAAGAACTGCACCTAACTGGAAAGAAGAGTCTGAGGAAGGAAAGAGGAATACAGAACAGGGACGTAGGCACAGGTGGACACAGATGGACAGAAAAGACCACAGGACCAAGAAATGCAAAGCAGGGGAGGGCAACCAGGACTGTGCAGTCACAGTAAAGGAGAAAGATGGAATATGGATCCAGTCAGGAAAGGAGATTAAGAGCTGGTCAAGCAGGGAAATGTTTGGAAGTACAGAGTAAAGGAAATTTAATAATCTCAGATCACTTCCACTACAAAGTTCATTGAATCAGTACATATTTTTCTCTTCTTTAATCACTGTTGATATGCAAGGCATGGGAACGTGAAAGAGAAATGGTAAAGAGATCGTACTTTTTGATTGCTTTGAAACTCCTTAGCATTTCATATCTTGGGAGACCTATCCCTATAAAGAATGATAGCAGCTGACAGGGGAGCTTCAAATAACTTCTGCTACAGTCATGAGTTCTTGCTAATTCTTTAAATCTGATTTTATTTTTCTTACGGTAGATATCTAGAGAATAAAACTACTGTGTTCATCATCTGCATGTGTAGGAGTTGGTTTAAGTGATATGACTAAGACCATGATGAAAGAAGGGAGGCTAGAATTCTTCGTGTGCCATGTACAGCATTAACCATAAAACTACCCTTTCTCCTCAAAAGTTCTTTTCTTTGTCTCACTTTGTATGTTGAAGTTTCTTCAACAAATGAAGCATGGRAGCTTTGCAAACAAATTGTTTTCCAATAACAAATTCTGATTTCTTCCCTCAGAATTTTCCCTTGCGTGTCCAAGGCAGCTTCCTGTGGGTGGAAAAATTGGATGATGAATTTTAATTAATACTCAATTAAATAATTTTTAAATCTATGAGTGTTCAAGCCTTCAAGTTTAATTTTCTTTACTATGACTTGTTATTTATAATGAAGTAAGAAAAGGGATACTGTTACATTGTTAATAGTACTCAAATGGGGGCTCTCTATAGCATATTTGTTAGGGCACTTTCCCTAACATGCCTTAGGAGTGTTGGTTTCTGATCCAGTTATTGTGTAGGATATATGCAGTGGGATCCAACATAAAATTGAACAGTGGAGATGGAATCCCAGGCCTGCCAACTTCAAGCTGACTGCCATGGCAAGAAGTTATAGGCTCACACCTGCATTTGCTGTCTTTCAGTCTTTCTTTGGGCCAGAAAATATTGTCTTTCTGCTGAGTACTCAACTGGTGGGTGGGACTGAATCTCATCTCCAAATACCCAGCTGCCTAGTGATTAGAGCTGGAGATATGTGTTCATATCTACCCAGGCAGAAAAACGAATTTGGAATTAGCTGTCCCATATCACAAGTGAAGTGCTCTATTACTGAATTATCGGAGAAAGGAGTGGTATCAGTAGCTCATCCCTTTCTTCCAGTCTTATTTGGAAATATATTAGGTCTCTGATCATATTCTGGGCCCTAATCTCTGCAGAGACACAGAGATATGAATCTCATATAGATTTAAATGTTCCCTGGAGCTGGGAGTTAGGTGACTATATCCTTAGTTCCCATTTTTCCCTACAGTTATTCTTACTGTCATTTTTTTGGTGTTGACCTTTGTATATTCCACTCTTTAACAACAAGTTCTACCCAAATAAAGCACAAAGCACCTAGCTGTCTGTACTGCACAGTATGAATTTCACTAAGTAGCTGTGGCATAAATTTCCCTTGTGAATGTATAGCCTAACAGCCTGTCTCCAGGCAGCAATCAGGACCCCACTGAGCTTGGCAAGGTGCAGTCACTGATCCAGAGCATTCACAACATAAGCTCATGACAAGACAGAACAGATGGAGACAAAGGTAAATAGCAGTGTGGTGGGAAACAGAGTAACAACGAAGTTAGGTCCATCTGTTGTTCCAGTAGGCACAGAAAGTATACTTGTCCTCTGTTGTGTCCTGTTGCACCACTTCATCTCTTTGGGTACAGCAGGCGGCTTGGCAGGTAAGTGGACAGGGCTACACTTTGACTGAGGGGGGTGTATTTATATGTCAACCCTACCTCCCACACAGACTTTGTTTCCTTCATCTCTCTCTTCCTCTCGGCTCTGAACACCGTCCCAGTTCTCTTGGCAAGGTGGATGGGCACAGTGCCCTCAGTGTCTTTTTGGAGCAGCAGTTAGGTGCTGAGCGAGGAAATCCATGCATAAAGGGCTCAAAGCTTTTCTTTGAGGCAAAAGCTCTCCAAAAAAATAAAATGGTCCAGGAAATGTTCTCTGGTTCTGAGACCAAGTAGCATGACATAGCTGGTGTCCAAATGGCTACCTTCTCTTATGCTCCAAAGTAAGCTGTCTATATTAAAACTGCTTACGGGGGGCGGTCTTTGGTGCAAACTGTCCTTCAGCTGTTTCAAAACATTGTGTGGGAACATGCTAGATGGTGCAGGATAAAACTGAGCCATAGATAGTGCAATTAAGCTGTATCAGTGGTCTCAGGTCAGTGCTTGAGCCCTGCACTTATTTAATTTGCTAATATAGGAACAGTCTGAGCAAATAGACCTACTTGATACTTTATGAAAGATGCAAAATGAAGGGATAAAATGCAGGCATGTGGGGAAAAGACTTAAATAGTTGGAGGAGTTTTGAAGGTTTATGACAAACTATCCCTTTCAACTGTTTTGGTTTGGTTTGGTTTGGTTGGTTTTTGTTTTTAGGATGGGGTGTCAGTTTTATCCAGGAAGAGGTGACCTTCCYGTTCAGAAATCCTGAATGCTGGATCATTGTAAATAAAACATCGACTTTCTTAGTAAGGCACTAAATGGAAAGCTGTGAAAATCATTCAGGTTAGAGGCAGTTGTCATTAAATTCCTGTGCTTTTATTACACTGCAATACTGCAAAGGGACCATGATTATTTTAGTATTCTACTGCATCTCACATAGCCATCATTCTGTGTGTCATTTAGTCATAGTGTCATAAATTAGAAGCTTGATTCTCTGAAGTGCTCAGTGTAAGGTGCCAATCACCTTCAACCCCCCAATCCACTAGACTGCTTGCAATAACTCTCCCAAAGATACCAGCTCCTTCTCATTTTCTGTACCTATAAAATAGTGAAAAAAAAGAAAAAAAAATCAAGCAACCAGACACTTTAGTATTGTGTCTTCAGAAAGGAGGGAGATTTATGTATAAAGTATGTATGCATTTGTTTGATTGGGGATGACTTTCCAGCACTGTGGAGATGGGCAACTTCACTTAAGATGATATACCTGATCCTGCTTTCACTGGGTTGGGACTTGACTGTCATTCAAATACTTATTTTCTGGGTTTTTTTACATTAATTTAACATAAGGCTGCTAGCTATGATCACAGGTGAAAATGATTTATAAAACTAACACACTTGTAGCAAAAGGATTATTTTATTATTATAAAGACTTATGCTACCTCTTATTTTTAAATGTTAATTTTAACATTCAAAGTGGAAGACTGACTTGGGTATATTTACATTTTTGTGCCTACATAAAAATAATTAGGCTGATATTTCATTATCACGGTTATTAGAATAAATGAGAAAATAAAGATTGCAATAAGTATCTTGCTATGCTTTAAAAAATRGAGTGTATTAATAGAAGAGATAAAGTAGGCACCAATATTAAAGTGTCATTAGAAAAAATGTCAATATGTCATCTAATTTTATCTGAGAGCATACCTTTGATCAGAATACTATGTGAATTCACTCAAAATCCAATCTTCTTTTAATGATATGACAACATTTTGATCTTCATGTTGTTAAGCAGAATATAAGAGTTCATAGCTAAATACCAAATTCACGACTGCTCAGTATTTTAAATAACAAAATACTTGTGTTTACAAATTACAAATTTCATACTAAATTGAATTTTGTTATTGCCATTCACAGACTGTACATGCAAGTAGTCTTCAGTTTGTTTTTTTTAAAAAAACAGTGTTCTAGTTTATAAGCATAAAAGCTACATTTAAGGTATTAATGGACATATCACCTTTTCCATCGAATCAGTCTATTAAAAACTAACAATTCTTTCAGTTCTAAAGTGAAACTTTGTAAGCGAGCTSTCTAATCACATAATTCATAAGCAGGGGAAACTCCAGTTGATTTGAATTTTTGTGTAAAACTGCATAACATGGGTGTAAAACCATATTATGTGGTCCATTTCTGGATGAAATATTTAGTGATAAAAATACTTACAATATTTTAAGGGTAATTCTGTGTTGCAAAGAATTTTAACTGGAGTCACCCATGGACTCTTTCCCCCCTCAAAAAAATCCAAAGCTAATTGCCTAAAACAGAGAGCAATTAAACTAAATCAACACCTCTGGCAACAAATTCTTAAGGAAGCAAACCTGCTCCTTTTCAGACACAAGTGTACTTACCTTGGCAGATGCTAGTAGAATTTGGAGATGAGGTCTAGCCTGACACTTATTCCAGTGCTCTAAGACAGGTTCTTGCTAATCTACTGCATATTCATAGATAATAATAATAATAATAATAGTGGTAATAATAATAATAATAATAATAATAATAATAATAATAATAATGTGAAAAAGAATTCCCAAGAGCTGTGGGGGACATGAAATTCTGTCTCTATTAACTATTGGCTATTTTGGTGATGATAACTATGCAGTAAGCCCTTTATTTTCTAAAGGAACTGACATTTGTTGATGTACATAAATAGGCCAGCTGTTCCTTTTTGGGGGGTAACATATAATATACAGTTAAATCTACTCAAATTGCTATAAAAATCCCAAAAGTAAAGTTGAAAGTCCTTCATTGGGGAACCTGAACTATAAATTCCTAGGTAATTAGAAAGAAAATAATTTTCAGTATAAAGTAATGCATTCAAATATTTAAGAATGCTGTTTTATGTTCCCAAATGACAATAATTTAGGAAGTAAGAAATAAAGATATAAAGACAATCATTTTGCTATTTAATAGGGAATGTGATGGGTAATGAAGCAAGATTACAATTAAATTCTAGCATGCTGTGTCCTGCAGGAAAAATCAGCTCTAATGTTTCTAACCTTTATCAACTGGCAACACTACAGTTCTGATCTCCTAAGTAGTTATCTATTCTGTCTGTACGGCATTGACCAGGATTAATACTGCAAGACACTAATGGAATGAATAATCTAGATAATCTTAAATGTGTAACACTACGTGGTGATCATAGAATTGCAGAAATACTCTATGGATTGCAACTTCACATGGTCCGAAATATTTAGAGGCAGCGTTTGCCAAATTGCAATGTCTAAAATTAGGAACCTGAAGCCATATTCTGTCATCTCACTGTGCAGTCTGACTTTTTCATGAGTACTGAACACTTCTGACCCTATTAATGCTAATGAGACCTAAAAGCCCAGAAAACCTCTGAAAATCTGGCAACTTTCTTTTATATGGCTAACTTCAATTATCAAAATTAAAAATTATAACTGAGAGTTTTTTCAGGTTTTCATCGTGTGGTGGGGAAGCAAAATTAAAAGCACAGGCCACTGCTGGTTACTTGGTGCTAGGTGTTTAGTAAAGCAGTTCGCAGCTAATGCCAACAAGCTAATGCAATAAATTTTTGAACAATAGCCTTTTAGGGAGACACCATAGGTGGACATCTAACAACAAGTGGAAGCTGGAGCCCAAAGAGGAATTGCTTTCTCAGCTGTGGACCTGACACATCAACCGAGAGGAACAAGTGTCGTATTCTTCTGGGTCCAACTTATGCTGGTCTAAAGTGGACTGGTGGTGCTGAAGCTCTGGTTTGTGTCGACATTTGTGTTTTGGAGGAAAGGGATTGCTATCCACCCACTTAACCCATCCTGTTAAGCAACTAAGTTTAGATTACATGCCAGTGAACAGTGTGGTTTTGTTTGAGTGACCACCACTCCCAATCTCCCCTTGACAGTTTGCAGACACCTTTCTTCCTACTTTTGTCTGCACCTTGCAGAAAGGAGCAGTTTGAAAAGAAAGCTATGTAGAGGCATCCTTACAAAATGGTAGAACTGCCTAAACCTCCTTAAAGCTGAGTCATCCCAAATTCATGGAGTGACTGTAACACCGATGGGAAGTCTGGAAATAGAGCAGATATTTAACCTCCCCATTAATTCCCAACACTTTTCTGAATGGCACTCTATTTACACATTATGTTATGTAAATATATCTTTGTGTCATTGGAGAGATGGCTGCATAAAACAGTCAGAAAGGCATACTGTCTAGAGACTGGGAACTATACAAAGAAATTTTCTGTGAGTTTTTGGTACCCGAGTCATGCAACTGAAGACTTCTTAATTTAAAAAAAAAAAAAAAAAAAATAAAAAAAAATACTGCTTATTATCCAAAAGTTAAGTGACTTTCTTCAAATGTTTTAATGCATTCTTGCATATTACAAAACTGTAATAACTTTTTATTCTATGCCTTTGTAAAATTATTGATGGTCACTTTGTTGTACAGTTTCTCTTCAGTGAGGTTTAACCAGGTGTCAAGATTTTTCCAGTGGTTTGATCTCAAGCCAGTGGTTAACCAATGTTTTGTACCTTTTAACCCCTGTATCATAAGACCAAAGTCACTTGGGAATTAAAAAAGAAATGAGGAGGTCATCCAGTCCATGTTGTTACTAATAACAAATTGCCCTTTATCGTGCACTTCATGCTGTTTTCCTCAGAATTTATTCCCAGATAGCACAGGTGAGGAGATTTCAATAACTTTTAATCCAAATTAATTCCGGAGCATAATATACCTGATTGCCATTTTTTTCTCTCTATAATCAGGCTTAATTATTTCCCTTTTAGTCCTATTTTCTTGTTTCAGCTTGACGCAATCATACAGTGAAACTCTGAATAATCATCCCAGTGTTTGTTGTCTGCCCCCCCCAATACTTCTACTGGTGTAAATGTTTCTTTTTCCAGCCTAAGTCATCATTCATGTGAGAGCTATGCATATGTTTCATTTTTGAAGGATTTGGAACATAACTCCACTTGAATTTTAGCTCTGAGAGAGTACACAAATCTGACTACTAGGGTGCAGTGTAGACCTCCACAATTTTCACCAGGTATTCGAAGCACTGAATATAGTACATTACTGGCCGAAATATTTACGTATCAGTCTTTTTTCTGAAACTGGCTGAAATCTTACACTGCTGAATCAGAAATCACTTTTGGATAGTATGAATCCCATTTATATCCCATCTATAAATATACATGTTTCCTGTTGGGTAGTTTCCTGAAAGGTCAAATGTGGCTGAATGTCTCTTCTGTCAGATTTCCAAGTTGGTCAGTGCTTTGAGGAGGGTCTGCCTGCAACTTTGAAATGGTGAGCTTAAAAAATATTAAAAGGCTTTTGTAAATTTAGAACTATACTTTCCAAAAATATGGATTTCATAGCCTAAGTAAGAACTACTAAGTGCTCGAACAAAGAATTTTTTAAAAGCAGTATGAGACAGAACAGAAATATAGGAGGTTTTCAGACAAATCTGTACTCTGCCTACAGTGACCTCACAGGTCAAGTCCTTTCCTTCAGATGTGCTCTCAGTACTGGAATGCAATGTTTTTTGGGGCCTCAAAAAATCCACCCAGTGCTCTCTGACTCTCCAGGGAAAGAATTGTCTGCCATTACATCTGAGACTCCTTGTTTCTTCTTACCCTCTCCCTGCCCACAGTCCTTTGGTTTCATGGAAAATGTTCTTTCTCCTTCCAGAGATTCTAATGCGTTAGCCCTGATAACACCAGGAGACAGTCATTAAAAAAAAACAATGAAATTGTGAACGAGGCATAAAGACAGACATCTGTCTTTGACAGACAACTGTGAGAGCACCACATCTTCCCATCCCTTTAAACAACAGTTTGTCTTCACTGAACTTTGATTAGATACAAGCAGAGATGATTCAGGTTTACTTAATGGTAGCAGCAGCCTTAACCTCAAATAATTCAACTGTTTAAATTATTTTCATTTTATTCTTGCATTATACCTGCATTTGTATTATGAGCTACAATGCAGTGGCGGTGTTTTACTCATTATCTGAGGAAGTACTTGGACCATTTCATGCGATTTTTTGTTTTATGTGCATTTGAGATGTTATAAACTGCTAAAAGCTAAAGAAACTGACTGTCTTATTATAGCACAAAACTATGGCACAGTCTAACAATTACAGGAAAGCACTTTTGTTAACAGACTCTCCAACATTATATATAAACAACAGTGACAAATAACACTTATCTTATTAATACTTCACTACTAATCCATCAGCTTTAACTAAGTCTCGGATGACCTAAAACTCTCAAGATTTCAGCCAGTACCCTGCCTTAGCTTGCATGCTTCAACAATTTTATTATGTTAGCTTTCTTTCTATGTGCATAATACACAGATAAACTGATCCACTGGGGCGCTACCTTGTCTTCAATATTCAGTAGATTAAATGAAGTCCCAGTCTGAGTAAAATGAAAAAAGAAGTAGCAATGGTAAACACATATACAACATGAAGAAAATAGTATTGTACATCACAAGGGAGAATCAAGCGCAGTTTCAGTATTTGATAATTTTCTCACACTTAAATTATATCCAAGAATCTTATATGAAAGGCATACATTTTTACCAATATGAAAGTAAATTAAATTTACTTTCTAAGTAAATTGCTGCAGGGACAAAAGAGGATAGAAATGTGATTTTTCAGGAATCCAACTTAAAGTCAATATCATCAACTGAACAAAAGTGAACAGTATTCACTGTGTAGTTAGTTACAGGGAAATCTCACCTCAGATCTCACCATGCGTGACTGATCAACAAATCCCTACAACAGAAGAAACTCAAAGGAGATGGGCACAGATAATATGCTCATGAAGCTCGGGAGTGAATATAAGGAGTAACCACAGCTGTTATAAAGAAAGCTAAACTTATCTCATCAAAAAGGAACCACTGGGCTATATCAGTTGAGTGGATCAACTGTTTTTTTAAATGGCCTTCCCTGAGTTAATCAGGAAGTGTAAATGTCTTCCCAAGCTAGCCAGAGCAGCATGGGGAAGTGTGTAAGTGGCTTAGCCCAACTTAAAGTATAAAAACTGAGCAACCAACACAATAAACTTTGAAGAGAGCAATGGGCTTGAGCTCACTTCAACTGTATATTCCTTACCAGTGACTAGGGACATCCAGTGTCATGATGGTGAGCATACAGAGACTTCACCCTGAAGATATGCCTACTTCTTTCGATTGCTTATAGCGGAATTTTAAATACATATCTTAAAATAAAGGCCCAATTTTAGACATCTAGAGTATTCAGGTGCATAAACATAGGCATCTAGTGCTATCTGAGATGTCCTCTGGCTAACAATCTAAATAGGTGTAAATGCCCCCCGCCAAGTACTGCATAATATAGAACAGAATAGAACAGAATATTTTAGTTCCAGTTGGAAGGGACCTACAATGATCATCTAACCTAACTGCCTGACCAGTTCAGCGCTGACCAAAAGTTAAAGCATGTTATTAACGGCATTGTCCAAATGCCTCTTAAACACTGACAGGCATGGGGCATCGACCACCTCTCTAGGAAACCTGTTCCAGTGTTTGACCACCCTCTCGGTAAAGAAGTGCTTCCTAATGTCAAGTCTAAACCTCCCCTGATGCAGCTTTGAACCATTCCCACGCGTCCTATCACTAGATACCAGGGAGAAGAGACCAGCACCTCCCTCTCCACTTCCTCTCCTCAGGAAGCAATGAGGTCACTTCTCAGCCTCCTTTTCTCCAAACTAGACAAACCCAAAGACCTTAGCTGCTCCTCAGAGGACATGCCTTGCAGCCTTTTCACCAGCTTTGTTGCTGTCCTCTGGACACATTTGAGGACCTTTACATCCTTCTTAAACTGCGGGGCCCAGAACTGCACACAGTACTCAAGGTGAGGCTGCACCAATGCTAAATACAGCAGGATAATCACCTTTTTTGACCAGCTTGTTACAGTGTGTCTGATGCACCCCAGGATGTGATTTGCCCTCTTGGCTGCCAGGGCTCACTGCTGACTCATATTGAGCCTGCTGTCAACAAGCACCCCATATCTGCTAGCTCTGTGTAGATGACTCAGATATTCTAGGGTTTTCAAAAGGGACAAGGCATCTAGGCAAATGAATTACCCTCAGGTGGGGTTCAGATCCAGAGTACTGACCTCTTACTTCAAGTATCTAAATATAGGTATCTATATGAACCATGTGGTTAAGCTCTCATTATATTCAGTGGACACCTCAACATTAGAGTCAATGGAGTCTAGAGAGCTATTCAGTTCAGCCAGAAGTAGATATCTACATTTGGTCATCTGAATGATGAAACAAACAATTGATTTAAAAAAACCAGAACATATCAAGAGCATTCTTCCCTGCAGATAAGGCTTTAAACCACCACAATTTTACTCTTTTGCCTTAGACATGTTCTCACTGTAATTCTGTAACAATTCTATAATAATTTATTCATATTCTAAACCAATATGCATCTCTTATGAATTATTTTCATGTACATTCACAGTATTTGGAAAATTTAAGTATGGATTGGAGTATATGTGATATTACAGGAAAATTTTGAGTCACCTGATTTGAAAAAATTACATGATTGCATGAAAAAGTAACTTAATGCATAATCAAGATATTTTATTACACTTTGTAGCTTCAGTTTTGCAACCTAACACTGCCCACTTAGATTCACATTTATTTTGCATTGTCTATACTGACAAAAGCTAATTTTATAGCTCTAAGGGAACACTTTTTAATGTTTACAACACTAAATGTATAAACAGGAGCTGAAAATCTTGAATAATGTAAGAAAGTTAATCTATTAATTTCATTATTACAATCTATAACTGAAGTGTCAACATCTTGCAATCAAAACATTATGCAAGATGGATGAAAACTTAAAAAAAAAAAAATCCCTGCTTTCATGTCTGTCTTGTAAAAAAATCAAATAAAAAATTAAACATGTACTCAACCACTATGAATATTTATAATTACAAACTATATAATGGGAAATGATAAAAGAAAAGGTTACATTTCAGTTTACCTATGTCTGCTCCCTATCTTTATATTTTAAGATGGAAAATGAGACATGCAACTGCAGAAAGCTGTTGTACCTACAGTAGCAGGACTGTGAAATCAATTTCTCTCTTTTTCATGCACAAGTATTTATACAGAAATTTCTTTACATCTTCTCTATAGTATAATTCTATGGCTTGTATGTGTGGAGGAGTCTGTGAGAACATTTTCATATACAAGATCTCAAACAATAGACTGCATAAGAAATACATATGTAAAGTAATACACTAGCTAGTATAGCTCAGAATTGAGGGTAACCCATAGTCATTAACCTCTTTTCTTCCTTGGGACAGAATTAATTGTGGCCCATAGGTTTTTACAATGATAGGTTTCCTACGGGAAATTATTTCCTATTTTTCTTAGTATGTATAGTTTGAAGTATCCATAAGAATAAAGAAAACTGTAGTTTACGGCAAGATCACAAGGTAATACTCTATCTCAATAGATTGATTTCCTTGACATTTTGAGTCCTCTCATACAGTATATTTCAAATAAAAGAGCTACTCTTTCAAAGGCAACAGTGCCTCAGAGATTATTCTCCTTTCTTTTGGAGCAATCAGAGCCTGGTGCTTCATTTGAAGACAAAGTGTATTTCCTTTTCTAGAGAAAAGCAACCTAGAAAGGTAAATATTTTAATCCATTGTTTAGGTATTCTGTATGCTGTGAGCAGAAAGGGTTTAGCTATAGTCTTTAAAAAGCAAACAAAAAACTCAATCCTTTTTCTAGATCACCAACGTAAATTTAAATGCTCTGAAAATTCATATCCCCATCTTATGGCCCAAAGTGCCACCAACTAGTTACACATCCTATAAAGCTGCATTTCTTTTTACTAGTTTTAAATTTAATTTGTCTCCATATAGCTTATATAAAGACAGATACATAGAACAGTAGCAGGTAGAAAGATGGAAAATGTGATATTTATCTACTCCTACTCTGTTCATCCCTGGTTAAGGTAAACACTAACCATCAGTAATGACTCAAATTTTGAATGTAGATTATATGTTTTAATAATATGTGCTTAAAATATTGCGAGCTGAATCTTGGATTGCACATTAAATATGAATCCAGTAAAGATTTATTATTATAGGCATATTGGGAAGTTTAACAGACCATCTTGTTTCTTTATGAGTGGAGATTTTTGGTGTGTCTTAGTTCTTAAAATTCCACTAAATCTGGTATTCTATCTTCAATGTTAGCCGGCAGCAAACATTTAAGAAAAAAGTATAATAAATGAAAGAAGTTGAGAATCACCTTTTCTCTGATATACTTTGATATATTCTTCTAATTTCTGGCAATCAATAGTTCAGAAACTTCCTCAGCTGGGCTTGCTCTGGTTCTTTATTTACTCACAAGGAAACTATTTTTAAGTAATTTATTTTCTATTGTCTTCATTCCAAAGTCCACACACATTTCCATTTGCCTGCTGTTTCAATTTGCTCTAATTGGATGCGAAATTTTAAATATGAAGACGATCACAGCTGATAAAGTCACAAAAGAATTTCTTTTTCACTGTATAGCTTTCAAAGTTCCACTCTGTGTATGGTAGTAAAATTACAATTTATAAAACAAAGATTTTAACTTTGCAGTGCACATGAGCTTTTATCAAAACTCATCTGAAAAAAACCCAGCAGAATAAAATGAAACTCTGAGTAACTGCATCCGCTTCCTAAATTGTGTCAAACTAACATCTGCCACACAAAGATGACAATTCCCTGTTTACTGTAGTGAAAGTAAAGAATTTTTTCCAAGAACAATAAATCTTTGCTGAATCTGCATTAAAATCTTATCCTCTTAGATCTATGCAGCCTGGAATGTCTTGCAGAATATTTTTTGAGATAATTGGCMGAAGGAAATCAGTTTATTTTCTTATTTTTTCCAGCCAACCATAATCATAAAGCAATGATTGAACTATATAGGTCTATAATAATATCAGAAGAGAAAAATACGTTATCGTAGATGACAGCTGGGCAAACATCCAAGGACTACAAACTTTTCTGAAACTTTAATATAATAATCTTTTTAGCATGTTAACAACGAATCAGAAAGAATCTGAATAAAATGAAAATGTCATACTTATCACCAGTCTAATATTTTTACTCGTCTTCTTTTTATGCTTGCTGCATGCATGTGTTTGAGAATATATAAGTTGATATGTATTTACAATCAGCAATATTCTGGGGATATGGAATATGGGCTTGCAACCTGTGGAGTGTATTCATCCCACGGTTTAAATCAGTAAGGATGTTTTCTTTCTAAATCTATATAAAAGTCTCTTCAGAATGGATTTTCTTAGTTCGTCAATAATAGTAACTTGCTTTCTAATCCACAGATGCTATTGAAAACATAACCTTTTTTCATTCCTTAACAATCTTTTTGAAATTGAGGTATTGTGAACATTAACATGTTTGTTAGATATTATTAAAGTACCCTGTGGTTATTTCTACCTAATACAGACTAATGAGGATCATGAAACAAAACACTTTCTCAGAGATAAGACAATGTTCTGTGTAGTGATGCTTCATCTGGCAGGAGCAAGAACTTCTAAGAGGGACTGAGGAAGGGAGGTATTTCCAGTTGCCACTGAGATCTGTGGAAGTTCCAGTATGAAGTAGCAGCCTGGGATTCTCTGTAACTTCCAGGGGAACACTGTAGCACCCAAATACAAAGATTCTGTGTCCTTATTCTCTTTGAAGATTTGTTTGATTGCTGTAGGCTTGTATGTGCTTCTGGTCCTGTTTTGATAGCTTGAATGAAGGTGATGTAGCTTTCTCCTGTAGAAATGCATTTTCACTTTGACTTCTTTGACAGTGAAGAGGTTTTCCCCCCCCTTCTCCCATAATGTGCATTTAAAAAAAAAAAAAAAAAAAAAAAAAAAAAAAAATCAGTTGCTAAGCAAATTCCTTACCAGATTCAGATGCAATCTCCTTAACAGTAAAAAGCAATATTACCTCAGACTCAGTGAATTTTAGTTACAGCTAAATAAGTCTCCTTCAGAAGATTCTTTGAGGGCAATGAAATCACTGGTTTGCTCCAGAAGATCACAATCCATTTATCTATTTTCCCATCATTTGCTGAAAAAAAGAAATTGCTAGGTTTTTTCCTCCCCAAAATAAAGTAAACAATGAGAAAAAAAGACCTGAAGTCTCTGTTACATTAAAACCGAATAAAAGGGAGGAGAATTTCAAGGGGACCATGAGTCGCTGAGGATTTCTTTTGAAACCAGTTATGACTTAGAATCATAGAATCATAGAATCATTAAGGTTGGAAAAGACCTCTAAGATCATCAAGTCCAACCATCAACCCAACACCACCATGCCCCACTAAACCATGTCCCTAAGTGCCTCATCTTCATGTCTTTTAAATACTTCCAGGGATGGTGACTCCACCACTTCCCTGGGCAGCCTGTTCCAATGCTTAACCACTCTTTCAGTAAAGAAATTTTTCCTAATGTCCAACCTAAACCTCCCCTGGCGCAACTTGAGGCCATTTCCTCTCGTCCTTAGCGCATCATCTTTCATTAGACCAAAATCAGTCATAGGCATTATGAAAAGAATGACAGTGAAAGCATTAGGCGACAATATATCTGGAGGATTTTCATATGAAGGTGTCCATTTTGAAGTGTAAATCTAGACTCTGAATCGTAATCCAGACTCTCTGTTCCAATTTATAGTTTTAAAARCTGTCTGCCTGTAGTTCTAAGACTGGAAGTTACCTGGGCACAACTGTGAATAAAATTAGCTAAAAACTCAAAAGAAGTAGTGTAAAAGTGGCATGAATTTTGTGAATTGAAACTTAAGTATGTTTGCATTTACTATTTCTGTTGTAGAGGATGACACTTACTTCCTCACAGGCTACTACAAGAACAGAGAAACACCTAGACTCTTTTGAGAAATAGTGAATATTATGCAATTGAAAACTTTCATGATGCAAAGACATTTCATGGGTGCAAGGAGAAGACAAGTAGTGTAGGAGCCCTTTTCTTCAGAAAATTAGGGTTTTTTTACCTACAGTGAGGAATTTGGTATCCTGCATTAGTTCTTATTTCTCCACTTAATAAAGTTTTAACATGTCTTGCCAGGCTGTGTCATATGGATCTTCTGGGAAAAATCCTCAGGTATTGAAGTAGCAAGGGTCTTAAGAAGATCTCAAAGAGAAATATTATAGACTTAGATTTGTAAATGATTTCATGAGCTACTCATCCTGAGAAAGACTTTTGGTCCCTCTATTTTATGAAAAGGAAATATAATGTATACTAATAATTCTAAATTTACTTCATGTATTTTAGAAAAAATTTGCTTAATATATTTTTCTACTCAATATGGACTAATGAGAATGTTGGACTGTAATACTTTATCTGAGAGAAGACATGACTGAGCTTTTCTGACAAGAGATGAGAAAGCACTATTCTCACACCCATTCAAATAGCTGATTGAAAAAAATTTCATGTAGTTTCTCTACAGCATGTTGATCCTACAGCAGTTGTGTATGAACACTAGAAACCATTTTATATATTGCAGGTGTAATTTCCTCTTATGATGTTTTCCACAGAATATTTGAAATTATGATTTTTATGAATTTTCAGACACTTGCATTTATTTATTGCATACTCCATATGTGGTATGATTTTTGTAAATAATTGTATTGCTGATCCATTAAAAAATAGAGCTGGCAGTGTTGATACAGCCTGCCCTGGCTGCAGATCAAGAAAATATAAGCAAAAACCTTACGCTTATTTATTGGTAGGTTAGAAATAACACAGTAGTTTACAACAGACATTTACAATTAGAGCATAATTTGGAGTAAATCAGAACCATACACAAAGTGCATTCTCTCCATTTCACAGGCAGTCATGACAGTGTTTGTTAAAAATAAGAAAAAAATGATTTGTTGGGATCTTGGCAGAGGTACTGCTTACATGGGGAATCGAGTCTCCAGAACAGCATGGTTAGTCACTCTTTGGTGGTGATGGGAGTTCTGTATTTGAACAGAGACCTGTTACAAGGGTCTTTGCAGTAGCATCTTCAGCTGGATTAAGAGATACTTCTCAAATCACTGTTTTGCATAGTTCTTACAATCCATCTGGCCCCAGCACATGTATAATTCCTTGCTTTTTATATGTCTTAAGAATATACAAAACATCTCTTAAATAAATTAACTGCATACAAAAGACTGATCCACCTGACCATGTCTCAGGAATAGTTTTTTATTGAATACTTATAGTCTACATACAATTTAATTACTTCTATAGCAGGAATTACCTCTGGGAGTCTTTGGGACACACTACCCAGGGTGTTAATCAACATTTCTAAGCATACAAATTGGACTAGACACAGCAGGAATTGCCTTGGGCTATTTCTAGACCTGTCCAAAATTCTTACCAGGAGTACTCCTCTAGTAATCAGTCAATAACTTAATTCTAAAGGTTCAGTTAATAATCTAGTTTCAAGTCAGTCCATTGTCTCAAGCCAATCTATCATCTCCTCTATACAGATGACTACCAAGTGAGTTCCTGGACCACCCTGGGTGAAATTGCTGTGCAGGCAGGCACAGCCCAGTATACTACAGAACAGCTCCAACTATACCACAGAACATACTTGATTTCACACTTATAATTCAAGTCCTATAGCTCTTGCCATGCTGTAGACCATTCTTAAACAAATAACTCTCTTTACAGTACTATGAGGTGTATACTGAATAGTATGCTGCCTTTTACTAACAGTGGTTCTGGGGTTTGGTCCTGGTTTCTGTCAGCATTGCTGTTCCTTCMCTTCACATACCTTCCCCTCCCCATCCTGCTTCAAGCTCATTAACACCTGGGGAGGTACAGCTACAAATCTGGGAGTGCTGGAGGAATGCAGAATTACTTGCAGGGCTCAGCCTGTGGGTAAGGATTCTGCACCCCCCATATCTTATCAAGACAGAAGTTCCCATTCCTAGCACTGATGAGGGAGGAGAGCAGAGAGGAGGAACAAGAAGAAATTTAAACCTGAGATTAGTGCTAGAAACAACACTTGGCTAGGAAGCAGCCTGTAAATGAGGAAACAAAACCTGTACTGGTTTTCAGTAAAGCAGAAGGTGGCAAGGACAGGAACAAATAACAGACAAGAGTCAAAAGTGACAAAGAGAACAGGGAGATATTTCCATAAAACCTAGGAGATTTCAGAAGATTTTTTTTTTTTTTTTTATTCCTAAAAGAAATGTTTGATTCAGAATTATTCGTGAAGTGCTATTTAGATTAAAATTATTTCTAATCAACCTTTGGGAAAAGTCAATACATTTCTGAAAGACCACAAAAGAGATAAGGGTCTTTGAATACATTATTTTTTAATTGTTTTATACTTCAGAATATAATGCAAGGTTGAAACATTGATTAATTACRGATGTGGGCAAAATTTCATTATCCACAGCTGGGACTCTTTTGTGCTCTAATAAAAATATTTTTTCAAAATTGAAATTATCTAATAAACCCCTATAATCTGACCTTATGAAATGCTGTGTATTATGTGTTGCTTAATGAAGGACTGGGCCCATAACACATTCTGTAAGGTGATTATATATATGAGTTTTATCTTAAAGCAAATTTGATAGCTTTCTCTGGATGTTTGTGCCTATGCACATTAATTTACTGATGCAAAGTTAATGCAGACTGTTATTTAGGAGATGAAAGATAAGAAAGGTATATATTTCTCTTTATATAGTCTTTCAAAAATTACCTTACCGTATCAGAAACAAATTAATTGTAAAATATTCTGACGTAGAATAATATAATTTTTATTAAAAAATTGTATTTTATTTACAAATTATTTACAACACTTTTAAGAACAAATCRTGGCTTTAACGAATGATCCAAGCACTGGGCTGGGAAGAAGAATCTCTGTCTAAGCCTGAAGAATACAAGCTCTTCTTTTTAATCTTTAACACTTGYGTTCATTTAAAAAAAAAATCGCAATATAGATTTTTCAGGCAGAAAGTTATATTTTCTGAAATTATCATGGAATTTATCTTGTTCTTTTGACAGTAGGGCACTGTTCTGTAGAACACCATGTGCAGGCAGTAGATTTGTGACAAATGCAAACCTCAAGGAGTTTTTACCATTTATTTCTAAGTCCTATGGTAATTTTACTGAAATCTACCTCTGAAATGTCGTGAGCGGTATGAGATAATCCTTTTGGCCTCTACCAAACTTATTTCAAAGAGAAAAGCACCCTTACTCCAAAATAGATCATTCTTCAAGCTTGTACAGTCCTAAAAATCTCTATACTATATATATTATGCAAGGAAAGGAGCAAGACAGTTAATGGGAGAAAAAAACCTCTAAAATATCCAGATTCAGCTTTTACATTACTAACAGAGAAGTCTAGTGAAGATCCAGTCAGCCCCTATGTGTCTTTTGCTGGCCAATAAGTCTCCTGGTAGTGGTAGACATGACTTCTTTTCTCCTCCCAAAGAGGTCTTCTCATAACCTTTCTGTGTCTTTTTGTCATAGGGTAGATTCCAGAAGGTTTGACTGGAGATAGTAGGCGGCATTGTTTGCTAGACGTTGAGGGGCTGGAGCGTGTCCAAAGAACAACAAGAACAACAAAACTGGTGAAGAGCACAAGTCTTACGAGGAGCGGCTGAGGGAACTGGGATTATTGAGCCTGGAGAAAAGGAGGCTGAAGGGASACCTTATTGCTCTCTACAACTACCTGAAAAGAGGTTACAGTGAGGTGGGTGTCGGTCTCTTCTCCCAWGTAACAAGAGATAGGACAAGAGGAAATGGCCTCAAGTTGCGCCAGGGGAGGTTTARATTGGATATTAGGAAAAATTTCTTCACCAAAAGGGTTATCAAGCATTGGAACAGSCTGCCCAGGGAWGTGGTTGAGTCACCATCCCTGGAGGTATTTAAAAATCGTGTAGACATGGTGCTTAGGGACATGGTTTAGTGGTGGAGTTGGCAGTGTTAGGTTAACGGTTGGACTTGATGATCTTAAGGGTCCTTTCCAACCTRAATGATTCTATGATTCTATGATTCYGTCTGACAGTCAGAGTCTAAAATGTATCTATATCAGATCTGCTTGGCTGCCACCTGGGGCCAACCCACCACACATATTCTGTGTAGGGAAATTTTGTGTATTTGGTGCTTTAAAGGACAGAGTGCTTGGCTAGCTTGTAAGCATAACTGGAAGTCCCAAAACATTCTTTCTGTCTGTAGAAGAATTTCAGAGAAGGGCCCAGATGGTTCAGACTCACTGAGCTCAATCTAATATTTCAGTCCTACAGCTGTATTTTTTAAGGCTGATTATGGTTGGTTGTATTTGCCCCTCTATATAGGTCCACTTATATAAAGAAGACACAAGGAAGAGCTCTCCAGTCAYGATTTAACTGTAATACGAATGTACCCCTCTATCCTGGTGGAATCAAACTACATGAGTATGACACCAGAGAAACTACAGAAGAATTACTACTGGTGCATAGGCCTGGGGCATATGTATAGTGCTAAATGGATTCAGGGCCGTAATACCACCTTGTGACTGGCTGTGGGATCCACACACAACGCAGGCAACCAGAAAGTGGGGCATCATTTCAGTGATGAAATAGCATACTTGGCCTTACTCTCTATAGCACAAGCCAGTATACATCCTTTCAACTATTTTCCAATTTATTTTCCAGTTTCAGGTGCCTGTACTTCTGAGACTTTACCAGAATTGCTGGAAGGCGTTAAAAGATTTTGCTACTAGTAAACCTCCCTGCCTTCCTCATCTCCCCAGATTTCAGTCCAAATTTTTTTCACTCAGAATTTTTTTATCTCATTATTCTGTGTTACTACTCCCTTCCAAAAGATTAAATAAATCCTCTGTTTTCTTCTTATCGTTCCAATAGGAAGTGATTGATGACTTTTTCTCCATAGCACAAAGTCTCTGTATGTCCAGATAGAACTTCTCTGATTCATAGGWTCTTGTGTAAAATGTTCCCTTCCCTCTGTTAGTTGATTCAGTACTTAAATAGTACCAACCCTATGCAAAATAAAGGGTAGGAAATTGATCTGTAGACTTGCTTCATTCCTCATTAGTATAGAGAGTGGAGATGAGGAAGCATTCTCCATCACATTAGAAAAAAAATCTCATGGTTCTTGATCGCACTTAGAAGTTTTGGGATGCACACATACAAGGTTTTAGGAAACTACATTGGGACATCAGCTCTATGCATTTCTTTATACTGGCTTGCGTTTTGGTAAGGCAAGTGTCTGGCTCAAAATGATTAGACGGTCAAATTAAGTGCACATGTTCTTAGCTTCGTGATTTTTTAGTTGTTTTTTGTTCTCATTTTCTAACATTTATCTTCTTCATATTTCTTTATGAGAAGGACAGAGTTTGTAGAACTACTTTTCCCTTTCCTAGTTTGTTACACAAAAAAGTTGAATCATATCTGCCTGAAGTGCGTGTTTCTTTGAGATAAAGGTCACAATTTGCTCTATAGAAAAGGAACTCTCTTCTTCCCTGAAATTCGGTTTCTTAAACTTGGTGACCATGAAAGACTGATTTATATTGCTATGGTAGAGCAGTTTAATGCTGTGCTTGGATTTGAACAAAAAAAGAAGCGTGTTTGCAGTATGCAGCAGAACTAATTTAAAAAAAAAAAAAAAAAGCTGCAAACCTTGAAGTTGGGATAGAAAGAGTTAGTTCTGAAAAAGCCCATGGTTTTAGCAAAAGAAATTCATCGGCAGCTCAGTGGAATACAATGCAGCGTAGCCTACTTTAAGTGACRTCAGGCTAAGCTGTCTGTCAGGCTAAATGAAGAGAAAACATTTTGTTAAATAAGACTAGTTTCTAAATTACTAATCTTCATGCTGCAGCCATTCACTTGTAATTTCAGTGGCATTGGAAATGGGCTTTTCTTTTTACAAAACAGAAAATAGGAACAAGAATTTTCTAAGTAAAAGAGGGATGTTATATACAAAAAGAATAATTTGAACCATTTTGGAGTGCTTCGTCCTAAGGACAATTTCTGTTTCTATCTTTAGAGGAGGTGCCTCAGAACCCAGACATGAGAGTGTGTAACTGTAATAACCACTATGAATTAGACCTTGTAAAAACAAGTACTTTGTAATGAAGTACTGAACTTCTGTAATAAAATTTACCTTGAGTTGGACTTGTCAGGAAAAAAAAAAAAAAACACAAATGAAGCCCATGTGAAACTTGAGCTCAATCTAGGAAGATGCAGATCACTTCCTGGGAGGGGCTGAAAACTCTGACCAGGATTTGAGCCCAATGAATGTTTCTTGTATTATGTACTGAGTATGACCATAAAGACAACCTAATAAAATGTCAGGAACAGAAGTATAAAATTAAAGATTAAAATGGTCTAATTTGTTGGCTAACAGTTGACATGATAAAACTTGCCATGGATGAGTAAAATGCTTGAAGTATCAAGTTTTGCCAAGGCATTAYTACTTTAGATGTGACTTTTTWTTTCTGTTCAATTTGGCACGTATTTGAATACGACCCACTTAAAACTCTGACTCAAACATTGTGTGAGTGATATCCACAGAAAGATGGATACAGAATTGGGAAAAGGGTAGAGAAAATTTAAATAAATAAATAAATAAATAAATTTTTAAAAATATTAAAATAGACCAGAGAGGGCAGAGTGAAAAACAACTATAGGGAGACTAAAAATAGGAATAAAGATATATGGCATTTGTTCTAATGAAAAAATGAATATTACATAAAACTCCTGAGCATACAAATTTATTATCCTTTATATATTAAAATATAGAAATTTTATTTATTATGCAATTATAATTTTTTGTGTATCAGAAGCAGATGATATATGTTAATTAGTCATGTAAATGAGTAACATGGAGATGTCCTGGATTCTAAGAATTGATTCTTTGTGTATTAACCCTTAATAAATTATTCAAGGAATTCCCTTTTCAGAAAAGGCTGCTATAGGAAACTTCTCGAGACCTGATCAAGGAGCAAAGACGGTGTAACCTAACTTGCAGTAACTAGTACCTTGTTCTCATAGTTATAGACTTTTTGTACAGAACTACTCGATAGAAGCAAGATTAACCAAAATTAAYATTTACGGTTTATAGATTAAGTTCAGTTCAACAATGCAGTTCCCCCTCTTTTCTTTGCCATCCCTTCCCACCCCAAAATGTAGCAAAGGCAAGCAAAGCTCATTGATCTGGAAATAAAACTGGGAAATGTGGGCTATTATGGTGATTTATGAGATTTCTATTATTGTCTAGTTTTATCTAGGAAAGAAATATGAACACAGTCTTTTTGCTGTTCCACTTCCACTCATGCCTTGAACTAGGGTGTGCAAAGTCATAGAAATTCATTAACTGAACATGTTGAACCTCAAAAAGCTGTTCAGTTCACTGAAACTTCTGGGTGAAAGTTTAGGTCACTTCTTATTTTTTCAGAACTGGCTCATCCATCCGTAGTCCTGATACAATCATTCAGCTCTTCCTAATGTAGCTGGAAAAGGCTAGAAGAGATCTAACAGCTTCATTCCCACCTTGTGCAAACCAAAAATAAGAAATCTAGAGCAAATTACTCTTTTTTTTCAAACAAATGGATGCTTCTTAGAACAATACAAAAACATAAAATGGATTATATTGGGCTAAGCTAGAGGTCTATTTAACCCAGTATTATCTCCCTGTCCTTGGCTAGATGCTTATGGAAGTTCAGAATAATACTTCCACCAGTGTACTACCAGCTTTTGGCAAGCTCCTGCTTAAGACCTTCTGTAGTGATGACTTTACTTTCGCATCAYTGTTTAATAGACCTTGCTGGATATTTCTCCTATGAATTTATCTAATCTACTTTTGATCCCATTTGTACTTTTGGCATCCAAAATATCCTGTGGCAACGAGTGCCAGAATTGAATTATACATTCTGTGAAAAACTACTTCCCTTGATTTGTTTTAAACCAGCTGCCTTATAATCTCATTTGCTGCCCCTACTTTCTGTGTTATGAGAAATAGCGAATGATAGTTTCTTATTCATCTATTCCATGTCATTCATTATTTTATATACTTATATCATACCCCACCACCTGTTCTCTGAAGCTGATAAGTCTTGTTCTGTTTAATTTTTCTTTCTACAGAAGCCATTTTATATCTCTGAGCATCCTTCTTCCTATCAATTATATCCTTCTTGACAGCAAGTGACCAGAACTGTATGCAATATTTGAGACATAGGAATACCACAGGGGTATTAGTTACACAGCAATATTATCTGCTCTTTTCTCTATTCTTAATATTCTTATTAATAATATTAATATTCTTAATAACTGATGTCCAATTGGCCTTTTTGACCTCAGGTGAATACTGTACTGACTTTTACTAAGTTCAAATCCAGACCTCTCACCTSATTGACTAAAAGCAAAATTTAAGCCCATCAAAATGCATGTACAGTTAAAATTGTGGTTCCCCATGTGCATTACTTTACAATGTTCAACACTGAATTTTTTCTAGCATTTTTTGACTTAGATTCTTTTTCTACTCTTTCAGTCTGTTTTATTTCTGACTATTCTTAATAATTTAGTATCATCAACCATCTTTGTAATGCCACTACTCATCCTTCTGTTCTASGTTTTTCATAGATACCCTGAACTGCACAAATACTGGTACAGCTTTTGTGATACCATCCCATGCTACCCTTAAAACCAATCATTTATCACTACTCCTCTTTTCATATTA
Source organism: Phoebastria nigripes (assembly GCA_035582835.1). Taxonomy (NCBI): domain Eukaryota; kingdom Metazoa; phylum Chordata; class Aves; order Procellariiformes; family Diomedeidae; genus Phoebastria; species Phoebastria nigripes. The sequence continues at coordinate 362,368 of JAYKAV010003103.1, forward strand.
GGTAACTAGTTATTAATACAAAAGAAGATCTTATTTCCAATGACAGTGTAAAAAAAGCCCTAACAAGTCTATGAAATATTCCTTCCCTCTGCAAAAATAGTCTTAATGCTTCTCCATTACATTACATTCACCACATCTATTGATTCCATAATTTTGATAAATTTGTTTGGTGAAAAGTCAAACCTAAGTACATGTTAATGTAGAACTACTGACCTTGGTTTTTATCATCTAAGGCACAGCAACTGTTATCTGTAGTATTTCTATCTTTGGGAGAACCAAATTGTTCGAGAAGGAAACAGCCAAAAAAACCCTTCCACGTCTGGTGAAAGCAAGACGATGTTCATTACAGACTATCATCTCATAGCAGCCGTTCCAGTGAAGTTTAAACTCTGCTCACACTGGACTTAGAAAATTGTGCACTTAGTCATGGTCTGAACATGGTCTTTCCTAACCAAAGGAGTACTTTTTCTAGAGCTTAATTATTTTGTCTAGGGGTTAAAAAGACATATTCTGGGATCTTTCTGGTATTAACGATTTCTGGAATCATGAYAGTCAAAGAGAAGCAAGGGAGTAGAATTGAATATTCACCCAGGAGTGAATATTTGTCTGTTGGTGATTTGACTTTCTACAGACTTAGTTAAAAGAGACTGGGCAGCTGTGGCTAAAATGGAAAGGAGCGATATCTCATCTTTCTTATAAAGATAATAGCTGGAGTTTTCTTCTTTCCTTGCAAACAGAAGAACATAGGCTGGAGTTTCTGTCCCATAAGGCAAAGACAGGGAAATTTGTAGAAGCTTTTTAGTTTTTCAGTTTTACCTCTGAGACATATGGAATTTGTCCTTCAACCTGTTTCTAATATTGAACCAATAGTATTGGACTAGGTTCAAAATAATCAGAAACACAGGACCATTTATTGTGGCAGTATCCTGAAACATTAGTAGGTACAGTCAAAGAAGAGAAAGGAAAAGAATAAGGGGGGGGGGGGGGGGAGAGGAAAACTTAAAAAAAAGACTAAGAGGTTCTATCCATCACTTACTTAGCTAAACATTTTTAGATTACCAAGTAATATGTACTTGGTATGTCTTAAATATGTAAGACAGACAAAAAGCAAGATAAGGGGAAAAAAAAAGTGACTGTCCAACACAGAAGATTAAGAATTCATGTAATGATCAATTAGATTTTATCCTATAGTCAAAAAGTACTGTGAATACCAAGAAGATGACAATAAATGCCATATATATATGAAGTTACTTTCATCTTGGAAACACTATCACCAGTGTTTTTTCTCTTATAACAGAAGTCAATTTTCACATCACATCTCTGTTTTTTTATTCCTTGGAAATGATATTTCTGTAAGCTTGACCCCTGAGATGTGTTTCAGTTATTTTCTCAAAAGCTTTTATCAGAATTAATTCACCCAGTATTGGTTCTGTGTGAAATTAAATGCACCTAAAAATCCCAGCTATTCCTAACACAAATATTGTGCAGAACTCTACAACATCTGATAAGTCTTAACTTGTTTTGGAGCTAACTATGAGATTTAAGTGCTTCAAAGACAATTCAGTTAGATATTCTTTAAACAATAAACACCAAATAAATTTTCATGCATGGATACTAAGACTTCAACTTGTGTGCACTTTCTTGCTACAGTTTAGTTAATAAAAATTGGTACAGATCTAGGAACCATAAAGTATTAAGAACTATTTTCCTCAGAAATTAAATATAAAGCTTTGTATTTTTTAGAAATGAATGCTTCCTACTTGTCAGCTGGAACAATAGTTTCTTGCCACCAAAAAATGCCATTTATTTAAATCAACATCAGTTTATGGTGTTTCATTTTTTTAATCTAAAATTTGGAAATATTAATTTTCACATTCTTTTTAATATCTTCAAGATCTTTGACTTTTGCATATCCCATTGCTGGTCAATGCTCTAGTGCATTGACACTGTGCTTTTGTTGTTGTTTTGGTTAAAAACTGCTGTCTAGAAAAAAATTTGTTTTGCATTAGCCTGAGTTAAACTTGGTCAGGCTCAATTATAATCTCTTAATGGTGAGATTTAGAATCATAGAATCATAGAATCATAGAATCATTAAGGTTGGAAAAGACC